>JBAMBR010005983.1:0-46036 GCA_037044475.1 Zaprionus obscuricornis | reverse complement strand
ACTCGCACTCGCACTCGCACTCGCATTCGCACTCTCTCGCTGTCTCTTTCTTGTCATTCATTTACTTTCTATGTATATCTTGCCTCAACTTGTAATGAGTTTGCCTGGCTCAACTGAGCTCAACTTTTGTCTTTCTCTTTTGTTGACTTTACTTCTTTGACAGTTTGTAAGCAAATAAACACAGAACAACAATAACAACAACAAATACACACATATACACATACATATATACATAGCACAAAATAGACTTGTATTTGATCTAGGGATAATATTTGACGTAAAGGGATATAAATGTATATGTCTGCAAGTAAATGTATTTCGTTTGATATTTCTTGAATTTTTCTTCTTTTTATTTTTCTTCTTTTTATTTTAAATCCAATTATCAAAAAGAAAAACAAAAAAAAAAAAAAAAAAGTAAAACTAAATAAACATAAACATAAAATAAACATAAAGACTTTAAAATATTTATTTACACTTTGCTTAAATTTGAAATATATAACATAAATATTCCAAGCATTTCTTTCACAGCAAACAATAATTGTGCATTTATATTTTGTGGCATATGAAGTATACGCAATGTGAAACGTTGTATGCATAATGCAAGGAAAATTTTGCACAGAGATTTTGCATGCAGCCTTTTGAAATACTTTGAATATTAGATTATGTCAGTATTGCAGCTTATGACCAGCAGCTTAACAATGCCACAATGCCACAGTGCCACAATGCTAGTGGCAGTCACAGCATCCGTAGCAAAAGCTAGTTTCAAAAATGAACAAAAATAAAAAAAAAAATATACAGAAAAAAAAAAATGAAAGAAGCAAAAAGAAAAATAAAAACATAAACGAAAATGCAACTCACGTAGTTGGCACACACACACACACACACACACATAAAGAGTGAGAGAGACAGATGCAGACAAAAAAGTGAACACACGGCACACAATGCACACATAAAGACACACATACACAGACATGCACATGTACCGTTTATATGTATATATAAAATCAAAGCCAAAGAAACCACAAAAACATCGACATGAAGACCGCAAGCACCAATGAAAGGCCATCAACGTCATCTTGACGATGGCAGCAACTACAGTAGAAACACAAGAAGCAAAAGCATATAGAGGAAGGATCAAGGAATAGAGAGTTTTTCGCTATTTTTTCTTTTCGTTTTTTTTTTTTTTTTTTTTTTGTGCCCTCTGTAAAAAATATAAAATAATAAAAAAAAAACGTAAAGTCGCATTTTGTATTTTCTTCTTTATTTTTTTTGTTGGGCAATTTTTGGCATTTTGTGCACGGCAAAACTTGACAATGACTAAAACTGCTACGTGATGGCCAGAGAGAGACGCACAACAAACAGAGTCACAATAGATTTCTTCTTCTCTCTCTCTCTCTCTCTCCCTTTCGCTCTCTCTTTTTTTGTTTTTTGTGAACCACATGACAGCACATCAGCCACAGTTACAGCTTCAACTACAGCTACAGCTATAGCGATAGTTACCTTTAGACACAACTATGTAGTGCCTAAAAATTCACCTGTATTCAGCATCAGTTGTATGTCGTTTGCATTGTCTTGTGCGTTGCGTTGGGCTTTTGAGCACGAAGCATGTATGTCATGCCCAAGTGTCATACACGTAAGCCATCGAACTAGTTTTGTTCCACAGGCTTGAGATTTCACTTTTTTTTTTCTCTTTCTTTTTTTTTTGTTGCACAAGTTTATGTACAGTGCCACTGCCAACCAGTAGAAACTTAGATAATAGTCATTTCAGGTAGAATATGTGTGTGTGTGTGTGTGTGTGTGAGAGAGATGGATAGATAGAGTAGGTCAATGGGTTTGCAGTTTACAGTTATTCAGTTTGCATCATTGAAAATGAAATGAGTAAAAAAAAAGAAAAAACATGAGCACAAAGTTATCTTTGCTGAATCTGAATCTAAGATTTTTTTATGCCCCTGCAAGCTTAAGCGAAAAGTATTTCATCAAACACTTTCGATCTTTCATATGTCAGCTATATATGATATAGTATTTCGATATAGATCAATTTTTGCAGACATATACAAACTATGTACAGTTCCACAAATAGAACAAAATAAGAATGCGAAGTAATCTTCAGAGGACCGAAAGTTTCATATCCTTGCAGTCTTAGAAGAAAACTTTTCATACAAAAATTCAATTTTTGACCGATTCTTCCTATGACAGCTATAGGATATAGTCGCACGATTTGGACAAAATTTATATGAGACGTATATGTTAACACTAAACTTAAATCCTGTAAGTTTCAGACGTATAGCTTAACAGAAGAAGGGAAAACACCTTTTTCGACCGATCCTTTCTATGGCAGCTATATAAGATAGTAGTCCGATCCGGTCCGTTTCTACTTATAAAAAGCTTATGGGCACATGGGAGTATCTAAACGAAGTTTTATTGAGATAGCTAAGATACTTGTTTGCCTTGAAACAGACTGACAGATGGACAGGCTGAACTCCTATCGACGCTGATCAAGAATATATACCCAGATCATGTTTCAAACATAGTCCTAGTATATAAAAAAATGAAGTATGATCTATGCAGCTGCAGACACAAAAAAAAAATATAGCGAAATATGTGTGCTATATGTTGTCAAAAGTATTTACAAGCATTTTAAGCAGGTCAAAATAATTTAGATGTATAAATAATTATGAATGATAACCCCTGTATGAACTCAAAGAATTATTTAAAATATAATGTTAAAAATACTGAAATTTATCAGACTCTAAAAAAATACTGCAATAAAAAATTGTTGTTTTTTTTTTTGTAAGTTTATTTTTTTTTTTTTGTTTCATTTTTGCAAGTTAATTGCGAATAGCTGCAACTGGCACAATTGCTGCTTAAAACAATTTTCCATTTGAAGCTTTGACACGCTGTCATTATATACATACATATATATGTGTGTGCGTGTATGTCTGGGCGTGGCAGATCTAATTACAACGCCAGGCAGCTTAAGTGAATAAATAAAAATAAAAATAAAAAAAAAAATACAATAAAAGCAATGGAGAATTGCGGCGCAATGGCAAAAAAAAGAAGGAAAATAAAAACACAACACAACGAAGCAAGCAAACAAATAAACAAACAAACAAACAAACAAACGGAGCGCTAACTACTTATGACAAATGACAGTGAAAGTGCATTAAGCGGTAACAACGTCAAGCATGAGAGAGAATGTGAAAGAGAAAGAGAAGAGGAAGCAGCGCAGAGAAAGATGACAGAGAGCTGCAATAGCTGCAAAATGAACGGAATGGGATTTCAAGTCTCGCGTATTATTTAGCTTCTCTCTTTTCCCTATTTTTTTTTTTTTTTTATAATATTATTGCGTTGTCTTTTTCTACAGTGTCGCATACATACGCCTTGCACTGCACGTTTCACGTTTCGCGCTGTACGTTGCACGTTGAACGTTGCAAGTCGTGCTGCAAGTTGTGCTGCAATTAAGTGGATTTTGAATTTGCATAGAACACGACAAGTTAATTTATAAATAGAGTAAAGCAGGCGCATAAAGTGCAGGCCTGAAAAACTACACAATGACAGAGACAGAGATAGAGACAGTGGTATGCAAGTGCAATAGAGATGGCAATAGCAACGGAAGTTAAAGTGTGACAGGAAAATAATTGTACATGACAGTGTGAGGTTATGTTGTAAAACAACTTGTGTATAACTAAAAGTAGCAAAATTTTGAGGAAATTCCATTTGAAATGCAACAACAACAACAACAACAAATTTTTACTGCATATGAATTTCATGAAATATTAACAGAAAAAAAAAGAGAAAAAAAAAGAAAATAAATGGAAAATTCTAAGACATATATATGTATATATATCATCATTATATTCTTATCATCATACGTTTATCATCCTATGCTTATTATCATATTCTTATCATTCTATGCTTATCATCATATTTTATATATAATATTTGCAGTTGCAAGCATTTCATTTTTCAATTCTTGTCTTTAACTATACTTTACGTTTTGCTAAGCTAGTCTTTAATCTCTGGCCATGGCACGTGACCAACTCGTACAAACAGCACAAACAGAAGCCCAAAAGAGAGAAAAATAGAAAAAAAAAAACATATTATTGTTGACCAGCTGCTAACAAAGTCGAAAGAACATTTTAAGCAAACGGGGCAATGCATTAAAATGGCGATGCTGCAACTGAAAATGAGGCAAATGAATGAGCACAACAGCAACAGCAGCAGCAACAACAACAAGAAGAAAAATAAGCAAGAGCAAGTGAGTTGAAATGCGGCCAGAGTTAAGAAAAGTCCGTTGAATGAATGAGGCAAAAGGAACAAAATTCCAGTTATACTGAACACTAAGTACTGAGTACTGAGTACTGCTTGCTGTGTACTGGATACCGGGTACTGGATACTGGGTACCGAGTACTGTGCATAAACACGATTTGGGTCAGTTGCATCAAAAGCAATGGGCCCGTTCCGGGGAATAGGCAGGCACAACTTCATCATCATTACATGCCCCAAACATAATCGTCAAAGCTTTACCCTTAAGGCGTCTCTTTCTCTTTCTCTTCATCTTCTTCTTCTTGTTATTGTTGTTTTTGCTACTTCTATTGTTGTTATTGTTGTTGTTGTTGTTTTGCCTTGGTAGCTGGCAGCAAAAGTTGAAATAAATTTAATTGAATTTCTGCAGTGACACACAAAAGCAAACAAATAATAAATACGAGTAGAAATAAAAGCAGAACAACACAAACCAAGGCAAAGCAACACATAAGGCACACAAAAAAAAAAAAAACAACAGTTGCAATTTTAAATTAATAACATTAATTTTTTACGCACATGCCACAACAATGCGGCATCAAATAATATACATAGTATGTTGATGAACAGACACACACATGTGTATGAGTTTGAAATATTGAAAGACAGAACAATCATATCATTAATTATATAAAAAATACATTTTGATGAGAATTGCATAATAAACTAATTCAAAATTAATATTAACAAATAAACATAAATACAAATAAATCAAAATAAATATAAATAAATATAAATAAATATAAATAAATATAAATAAATATAAATAAATATAAATAAATATAAATAAATATAAATAAATATAAATAAATATAAATAAATATAAATAAATATAAATAAATATAAATAAATATAAATAAATATAAATAAATATAAATAAATATAAATAAATATAAATAAATATAAATAAATATAAATAAATATAAATAAATATAAATAAATATAAATAAATATAAATAAATATAAATAAATATAAATAAATATAAATAAATATAAAGAAATATAAATAAATATAAATAAATATAAATAAATATAAATAAATATAAATAAATATAAATAAATATAAATAAATATAAATAAATATAAATAAATATAAATAAATATAAATAAATATAAATAAATATAAATAAATATAAATAAATATAAATAAATATAAATAAATATAAATAAATATAAATAAATATAAATAAATATAAATAAATATAAATAAATATAAATAAATATAAATAAATATAAATAAATATAAATAAATATAAATAAATATAAATAAATATAAATAAATATAAATAAATATAAATAAATATAAATAAATATAAATAAATATAAATAAATATAAATAAATATAAATAAATATAAATAAATATAAATAAATATAAATATGAATATGAAAATTAAGTAATCGACTCAAGGCAAATTATATGATGTAGCTGTCTAATTTAATTTAAAAACTTCAATCATCCAAGTTTTAATCGGATAAGTTATAAATAAAATAACAAAAAATTACATACAAAGAATTAACTTTGGATCCGTCTATTTATAACTTATATAAAATCTAGTTAATAAATATCATCAAAACTCAATTTTATAAATAAGCTTTAACAGTGACCATCAAAAGTGGACTGTAGCATACGAACAGAAAGACAGAGAGAGAAAGTCAGACAAAGGTACCGACAATCGAAAATAAATTAATAATATAAATACAACAAAAATATGATATAAAAATTTTCTTTTATTCTTGACATCACAACAGAAAGTTGCATAGTCAGGTTTAGGCTTTTAGTATAAGACGATGAAACTTGCAAAAAAAGAACAAAGGAAAAGCCAAAAATAAAAGCATTAACTAACAACAGAAAGAAAAAAAAAAGAAAAACCAAAAAAGAAAAAAGAAAGAGAAAGAGAAAGAGAAAACTAACCAAAAACGACAATGTGAAAATGCTAAATCTAATTTCAATAAATAAAAGTGACATTAGACAAAAAATCACTTAGTTGCCAGGCTAACACATCCGTCCGTCCGTCTGTCCGCCTGTCCGTATGTCTGTTCGTTCTGCTACATACTTCCTTTCATTTTAGTTTTTCTATTTCAATTTCTTGCTGCTTCTTCTTCTTCTACTTCCTTTCGAATTTTCGTTTTACTGTCTGTCTGTCCGTGTGTCTGTCCGTCTATCTGTCTATTTCAGACTGGCCTGGACTGCAAATGGCAGTTGGTTCTGGGTTAATTAGCCAAGTGAACGTTGCGGTTACGTGACTGCCATTTGTTCCATCACACATACACACACACATATATATATAGAAATACATGCATGAACTCGCATATATCTATATACATATATATAGATATGTATATATATAGATATATATATATATAGACTAACATACACTGACATATTCTTTCACACCAGCGCACTAATTGCAAAATCCTATTATGTATCCATTAGATACGCATACAGTCACACAAAGTTACCCAGCGACACATGTAGAGATCCTTCTTTACTCCTGTGTCTCACACACACACACACACACACACTCCTTGCTTGTGCTTAGACCACATTTTTGCAAATATTGAAATTGAAATTTTCTGACACCGAATTTCATCAATGTCATCTGTGCCTGTATCTTCTTTTGCCTGTTTGTCATCTCTCACCTCTAAACTCTCAACTCTCAGCAGTCAGCCGTCAGGTCTCATCTCTCCTGTTTAGTACTTTGTCCTCTATCGTCTGTCTGTGTGTCTGTCGGAGTAGCTTGACATTTTGCTCATACTTTTTATATGAGAAATCTTAACATTTTATCGCTCATTATTTTTATGCATATTTTTAATGAGACTTTCGACTGCTTTGAGAGCGTTTCGTATTCCCAATAAATTGACATATTGTGCGTGGTAAACAAAGTAATAATCATAAATATAATGGCTTATAAATGAGATGAATGACAAAAGTTTCTGGCATTATGCGTAGGAATCAATATACGCAAAGCGAAGAAAAGTTCAATTTGATGTTTGTCATTAGACAGACGCATGTGTGTGTGTGTGTGTGTGTATATGTATGCGATTTTTGTATGTATGCATAATATACAGATATCTGTATACGTCATAAAATGAAGCTATAAATAGCAAAATTCGTGTATAGAAAATATTTGAGAATTTTTCAAAAACATCATTAAAAGAATTTTTAAAAAAATTTCAATAACATTTTGCTAAAAAAATTTTAACAAATAATGTAAAACAATTAAAAAATAATAAAAAAATTTTTAAAATTTATTTTAATAAAATTATGCTACAATTTTCATAATTAGTTTTCTGATTATTTAGATTTTAATTTAAGTGCTAAAAACGTTAAATAATTTTCGAGAACTTTAAAACAATTACAATAAAATTGTGTCACAATTTTAAATAATTTTCTGTATAAATTTTTTGATTATTTCGATTTTAAAGTTTTATTTATTTTCGGTATAATTTTGGTCAACTCACGTTCTGTATGTTTGTTTAAATTACTAACTATTAATCTAGTTAGCATTTTACTAACTACTAACAACAATTATCTATCAATTATTCTAAAATGCATTTCAGATAAAACAGAAATGTTATAAAAATTTACATAAACATTTCAGCAATTTGTTGAACTGATGAATTATACGGCAGCATAGACATGCATATACATCTATACAGATATATATACATATTGTATGTATCAATACGAATATGTCAACATTAGCTTTCAGTTAACATTTCCACATATATTTACAATTAATTTCCTGCTAAGGGAAATAACACAAGCCATTTTATATTGATATTGATTCATTTTCAATTATGAATAATTGAAAATTGTGCGTAAAAATCAATTTGAATCAATGAAAATGCCGATGGAAATTTCTAGATAAACATACATACATATGTATGAGTTGTGTGTATAAGTATGTATAATTGAATGTTTCGATTGTTTTGACAGTTGAAACTTACTCATTGTGCGGTATATCCTCATCCTGATCGGCCATAGTGGGCAATATATGCATTTTGAATATTAACATGGCCAATACGATGGCCACAAGGCTAACAAAACTCAAATGTTTGCCTTCCATTTTGTGGCAATTTTGTGGCGGTTTTCGTCTGATTTAGTTTATCGTTTCGTTTCGTTGCGTTTCGTTTCGTTTTCAATATATAATCTGTGGGCTAACACAATCGACACTCAATAAACTTGCAACGATTTACTCGCACATTTGCAATTTATAAATTTATTTTTATTTTTATTTATTTATTTTATTGTTTTTGTTTTTGTTTCTGTTTGCTTGCCACAAAGAGTTTACCAAACGTATTGCAAATTTTGTTTTTTTTTTTTTTTTTTTTTTTAGCTCACTTTAGTTTAGAATTCTTTTACAATTAAAACAATTTTCAATAATTTCGATTTTTTTGTTATAATTTATGAATTTCTATTAATTATTTTGAATAGCATAAATTTCATTTATTTTGTTGAAAGTCACTTACAACTTGCGCCATTTTTACTATTTGCCAAAAGTTTTTACAGTTACATATCTGGCGATTGTTTAACATTTTTACAAATTATTTTGTCTACGTTTCTTTTATTCAAATTTCTTTCTTTTTTTTATTAGATTTTATTGTTTGTCTTTCAGCGTGTTTTGTGCTGTAATTAAAAGAAAAACAAATTATTATTATTATAAATTAATTATTAAAAATTAAAAGAAAACTGTTGACAAATTTGCATAAATATTTTGAATTTTATGAATTTGATAAATTTCAGCTCATCTTATGCTAAAGTTAAGCTCTATAAAAACTAGTCAAAGCTATTAAATGTTTATTTAATTTAATCGGATTTACAGCTTTAAAAGTATCATGAACAATAAAATGTTCAACTGCAATTTAATATTTGTATGTGTAAAAAAAAGAATGAAAAAAAACTTTATGTTGCTTTATTGTTTGGTAAATAATAAACTTGAAATCACAAATGAAAATAAAACTAATTTCAAAGTTTTAAAATAGTGAAATAGTGAAATAGAGAAATAGAGAGATGGAGATAGAAATAGAGAGAAACAGAGAGAAAAAATGTAATTTGCATTTTGTACAAACAGTTGGAGGAGTGATAAAAATATGTTTGCAACGGGCATTTATTGGAGCTACATTTTTGGAGGTTGAGTTTGACCTAGAAATGCGTTTCCAAACACACACACACACACACACATATATCCATATACACAGAGTCACAAATACATACATAGGCGCATAAACACATATCGCAACACAGACCAAAACTCTCTCTTACACAAACACAAACACACACACACACACATGCATGCATACATAATATGCCAGCTTATCGTTATACTCTCGATTCGAAGTCGAATCCTTTGCGCTTTGGAGCCTGGCACATGCGCATTGACAGCGACAGCCCATTCAGTCGTTGGTCCACGTCGTAGTCGTTGTCGTTGTCGTTGTCGTTGTCCTGCAACGACTTTTACCAAAGCAATTTTTTGTATGAGCATGCCACCCCCAAAAAGGCGCACATTGCTCTGTATAGTGACTCTCTGTATGCTCATATATATATGTGTGTGTGTGTGTTGTCCCCAAGGATATCGCGTAATAATTTTCATTAAACATGGCGCAAGCCTTTGCGGCCCGCACATAACTTCGCTCTGGCATCGCAGGCCCCTCAACGACGGCATCCGCATAAAATAAAGACAATTTATTGTGACCGATACGCACACACACATATAAACACACATGCATATATACATAAATATATATATATATATATATATATATATGTATATACTTTATACTTTTATATATGTAGATATATAGCATGATTTCACACGCTTTTTGTGTTGAATCTGTTTTTTTTTTCTATATACATTTATATATATTTTTATACGCTGCACGCTGCACATCAAAAACTTTGACAGAAATGGAGCGGCAGCCACGCACAGGATGCGGCCCAAGCGTTGTCAGGCATCAGCGACGCCTAAAAGCATGCAACACACATACACACACACACAGAGAGACACAAGCAAAATGCTAACCAACTCTGCTGGCAACTTATGCGCTACACACACACACACACATACATCGTTATACTTTATTCATAGTATGTACATATATATTTCAAAATTATAAGGCAACAAAGTTAGCACAAGGCCAACGAATTGTCAATGCACTTGCAAAGCTGCAAATTCTTCTAAATTTTATAAATTATTTTAATAAAATTGTTAATGAAATATTTTTGCAGAGAATGGATTTCCATCCCAACTCATTAGCGAGAAGGCTAAGAAATGCTGCAAGAATATAATAAATATAATAATAATATAATAAATATAATAATAGATATAGATACATCATAATATGATTAAATGTTATTAGTTTTCTAGGGTACAACTTGTTAAGCTGCCAATAAGGTAGCAGAACACAAGTTAAATAATAATATAATCAAATTAAAAAAAAAAAAAAAATATATATATATATATATATATTTCACAATAAAATATTTTACAAATTATACACGAAAATAACATAGAAATCAGAGATTTAATTGAAATCTTAACAAAATGTAAATCAAAGCAACAAAAATTTATTTCGCAAACACACGAATTGCTCGAAATAGATAAAATTTAAATATAGCACAAAAAATAGTATAAAACAAAGTGAAAAACAAAAATAAAACAATGCTTTTCTTATTTTCTGCTGTTCTATAATTAAAATTTTTCTATTCATTTCGTTTATATTATAAGTTTTTTAATATTTTTTAAACACTTTTTTTCTGTTGCTAGTTTTCATGTATTATAGAAATACATGTTTGTTTTATAAAAATAGAAATGCCAAACATTAAAGTGTATATTGAAAATGTATAAGTAGTAGCAAAAAAAAAAAAGGAGAATAATAGTTATAAATATAATGAAAGCATGTGCAACATGGCGTATACGCAATATGTGGGCAATGCGAACAAAACGAGCAACGAGCAACGACGGGCATTTACTGAAATAACGGGCCACTGTTGAAAAGTGAAAGTTTATAGTTGGCGCACGTTCATAAAGTTTTGCGTGTTATACAAAAGATTTATTATATCGCATATATCGCTAGCTGTTGGCTCTTTCTTTTTTTTTCTTTCTTTTCTTTCCTATTTTTTTTTTCTGAGCTCTCTCTTTTTTTATGCTATGTTTGCAATGGCTTTTTGGTTTGTTGTTTTCGTTAGTGCTGCAAGAACAACAACAATATCAAGCATAAAGTTAAGAAGAAGGAGAAACAGCAAAAAAAAAAAAAAAAGTATAAGAAAAACAAGAACAAGTACAACAAATCTATAAAATGGTCGAGCCAATATTGGCCTTGGGAGTTTTTCGGTAACGAAATTAATGTGATTGTGAAAATTTCAATGGGCAACTTCGAAAACTTTTCACTACATGTGTGTGTCTGTAGCTGTGGCTGTGAATGTATGTATGTGTGTGTGTGTCTATAACACATACACAAGTAATATAAAAATTTTTGATAAGTTATAAATCTGTACAGTCGCTTGGCATACCAATAAGTGTGTGTAGTATAAATGCGTGTAAGTATATGTGCGTGTCTGTGAGTGTGAGTGTGAGTATGTCTGGCATATCGAAAGCATTTTTATTGCTCGCCAATTGGGTTAATATAATTGAACAGACTGCAAAATATCAGCTTACAGCAATAATACTTATGATAATTGAAATAATGATTTGCGAATGATTATAATTGATTTCGCTGACAGTTATGCAGAATTTCAGCATTTAATCTTTTAAATTTACATTTATCAATCAAAAAAATGCTTTATATATTTTAAAATATTCAACAGCGCGTAACAAACTAGACAAAATTCAATTTCGATGCTTCCCAGTATTCAAAAGTTTACTAAATATTTATTATTATAATATTAATTAAAATTCTTAAAATAATCGCAGCATGCAAAAAAAAATAAAAGAAGCAAATAATATGTTAAACAGAGAAAATTACGAAAAATAAATATAATAAAATAAGTATTAAATAAAAAGTATCGGAATATCTTTGTCAATTGTTAATATAATTATTTATAATAGCAGCAATATTATTGTAAATTAAGTAGTGAAAATTCTTACATCAATTTTGATAAATAAATAGAGAAAATTTTATATATAAAAAATTATTAAAAATAATTGAATAAAAATATCTGAATTTTTATATTCTGAATGCTAAATACTTTGTTCTGCTTTATCAATTGCAAATAACATTATTTATAATGGCAGCAAATTTCATGTAAATGAAGTAGAGAAAATTCTAATAAAAGTTTTCTTTATAAATTTATTTAAATAATTAATACAAATAAAATAACAAAAAATATAATTAAATATAAAATAAAAATTAATTGAATAAAAATACTATTTAATTAATTAAAATATTATATAAAAATAAAAGCAAAAAAATACTCAAAAATAGGTAATTGAATAAAAATATCTGAATTTCTATATATTGACAATTTTGTCCTATTTTATTAATACATAAATATTATTATTTATAATGGCAGCAAAATGACTGTAAATTAAATTGAGAAAACTCTGATAAAACTTTCTTATATAAATTTACATAAATAATTAATATAAATAACAAGAAAAACAAGAAAATATTTTAAAATAAATTAATAAAAATATCTGAATTTCTATATTGTATATTGAATATTGAATAATATTTTCTAATTTATTAATTGAAAATATTAAAAAATAATAACAGCAAAATTGATGTAAATTAAATAGAGAAAATTCTGATTAAAATTTTTGATATAAATAATATATTTTATATAATTAATATAAATATAGTAACAAAAAAAAAAAATGTAAAACAAATTTAATAAAAATATCAGAATTTGTACATACTAAAAACTGAATACTTTGTCCCACTTTATCAATTGCTAATATCATTATTTACAATAGGAATAAATCCATTTAAGCCGTTCGAGAAACACTCACAAATCCTTGACATGCACTTGCTAACATTGCTGCAGTGCTCAAGACCAATTTGTTTGGCCCAAGCAAACGCAACCAAGTTAAGCAGCCAAGCAACCAAGCAACCAAGAAGCCAAGTAGCCAAAGCAGCGAAGTAGATAACCAGCCAAGCAGCCAAGCAACTAACGTTTTGTTAGCTTCAAAATGGACCCACAGCCAATTTGTTTGCTACCGCTTTTAAGGCGAAACGCTTCAGACCAGAAAAAGCAAAAGAGAGAAAAAAATAAGAAGGCATGCAACTTCAAACAGAACAACTCCAGTGACAGACGGCAATTAATTGAGCTGATATACAAGTACATATGCAGCAAGCAGCAGGATAAAAAATATTGAAGGACGCAGTAAAACCAAAACCAAGGATAATAAAGATTGTGTTTGCCAGCAACTTTATACACAAGCATTCACACACTCACATACACACACACACACACACAAACGTATACGAACAGCTTTGCCATTATGTAGGTGAACGGCTTAGAGAAGCAACTTTATATATATATATATGTGTGTGTGTGTTTTAGTTTTTTGTGAGAGGGATTAAAGTAGGGGGAGATTGAAGTGGATGGTAATGGAGAAGTTTTGTAGTGTGTTCGCAGAGGTTACGAGAACATTGGTCAAGCCTTGAGATTTTACGCAGCTGCGTAAGCTGCGTGCCAGTGTAGTACACGATAATACCGTTATTATGTACCGCACTATACATATACGTCGCATAAGCACATACACATATACTTACACACATACTTGCATATATATATATTTTTATATTTGTATATTCATGTGTGAGCGTGCGTAGTAGTAAATAGTAAAATACCATAGCATACTTTTTTGGGCGCGCAACACAAAAACAAAATGCGCACGCATACAATGCTAGCGAAATTTTGATTTATGACACCGCTTGAAACTTTTGCTAATTTATGTGATTTTCTACAAAATAAACGAATGAAAACAAAAATAATAAAGCCAGAATGATTTCTAGTGGAGTTCTTTTTCTATTTTTTTTTTTTTTTGTGTAATTTTATTGTGCAATCAACGAGTGCAGCTTCATCTATGTATGTGTGTGAGTGTGTAAATCTGCTAGAGAGAGAGCAAGAGTCAGCATAAAACTCTCTCACGCTCTTTTTAAAATACTCTCCTTGCTTATTATTTCTCTCTCTCTCTCTCTCTCTCTCTCACACACTCACACACACACACACACATATATATATATATATGTATGAGAACACGATTCGTTTTGTCGCTCTGTTACACTTACACTTGCTGCTGCTCAGCGCGCCAAATTCGCAATTTCAAATCTTTCGGTGCAAAAATTGCTCCTTGACCAAAAACAAAAAAAATATATATATATGTCGCTTTTAACGGCAACTCCACACGACTGTTGGTGTAAGGGAAGCAATAGGTCTTCTCTCCTTTTGCTCGCTATGTGCAGCGAAGCGCAGCGCAGTTGACAGCAACGACAACGGCAAAGGCGACGTTAACGTCAACAGATTTTGCCGACAAAACACACACGTTACGCTTTTTACTACGACAACGTTGAGCAAGATACAGTACGAGACGTAAACGCGTATGTGTATGTGTATGTGTATGTGTATGTGAGTGTGAACGTGTATTTTCGAAATACTCGCGACGAGAGACGATTTATATGGCTGCGCGGCGTTGGCGTTGGCATCGGCATTGGCGTCGGCGTCGGCGTCAGAGTTGGGGATTGCTCTTCGGCTTTTTGGCGCTCACAAATATTGTACTACTACAGACATACGTACATACAACATATATAAATATATGTAATGACATATATATATATGTGTATATATATATATATATAATTTTTTTTTTTTCTACATTTACTTTTAAGAAATCTTGTGGTGTACAGAGATTTTCACATGGCTTTTCTAAATTCAAGCCGCGTTTTTTTTTTTTTTTTAAGCTGTACGCATTTTGCCTTTTGTTTTACAACACTAGAAATTTTTTTTTATTTTGTATTGCTTGCAATAAAATTTGTGCGCTTTTTTTTCGATGACTTTTTCGCAACACTTTTCAAAACATTTATTATTAATGAATTTATGCTATTATTATTATATTTTTTATGTGTTAATTGAAATGTGTGCTTTGTCAATTAAATTTCATGCACTATTTTTTTTTTTTGTTCCTTTTTGTTTTATTTATGTGTTTAATTTTTAGGCGTCGCGTTTTTTGGTTTTGTTGTTTTGTATTGGAGTTAAGCTTGAATTTATTTTTTGGCCATTTGGCGCTTAGCGCTATAACGCATCCACACTCGCCAGGTTCATGCACCGAACTAAAACTGAGAGCGTTGCGCCAACACTTTGGGGAGCATGTTGCTCGCATTTTCGAAATTTAATAATTTTTGGGGGTGTGGTGCTGCAAAGGGCAACAAATGCAAGCGCGCCACGATGATGTCAGTTTAAATGTATGTTGATTTATATTACATCATATAGAAGACGCAGATGAGAATACAAATAGAGTTCATAACGAAAATATTATTACAATATAATATTTATATGGTTCTAAGTACTTCATAATTGTTACTTATAAAACTGCGTTCTATGTAATTTATTGTTTTATACTGCCATTATTTGTAATCGATAGTTGAATTCGATATATAAATGCTATTTTGTTTTAGTAGCATCAGGGCATGTCACATGCGTGACAATCTATCGATAGATATATTCCTGTTTGCGATATACGCACTGTGCTGTGACAAGAGCTGAATTGCATAATATTGCTGCACTTTTATAAAATCAATCAAAACAAAAGCTCGCGTATCTACAACCGCTTTTCAAATTTAAAATTCGAAATTGCGAAACATAATATAATAAAAATAAGAAATTAAATTCAAAAATTGAATTTATTTATGACTGATGGAAATAAATAAACTTTTGATAATTGTTCTTTTTTATATACAAAAATAAAATATAATATATTTTTATTTGATTTATTTGTTTTGTTTTGTTTGTTGTTTTTGTTTTAGTTGACATTAAATCATGGATAAGCGTACTTGTGAAATTATTTAAAATCAATTCATAACTTTAAAATGATGATTGCTTTAAAAAAAACTACTAATAAAACTTAAATACATATCTTGGTACTTTCTTCTTTTTTTTTGTTTTTGTTTTTAGTTTTTTTTTTTTACTTTGTTTTGTTTTGTTTTACTTTCTGTTTTTATATGCATTTGTTTTCTGTTAGTCTTCATTCCAGCCTTAGAATTATGAACACTTAAATGTTTAGTTTTATATCTAATATTTTAACGAGTAAGTGAATAATTTTACTATAGTTTTCCTTTTTCTTTCATCTTGATATTATTATTATTTTTTTTTGTTTTGAGTTTTTTTTTTTTTTCCTTGTGTGTTTTTCATTAAATATATCTATGTATTTATACGTTCTTGTACACTTATATAATAATATATTATATGCGTTTCAGTATGTATGTTTGTATGTATTTATGTGTCTGTGTATATTTGAGTATGTGTATGTGCTCTGCTTTTGCTTATATATTTCTTTTTGTTTTGTGTTTATATACAGATTGATTTGCTTAGCAAATTATGGCAAATTAGTCTACAATAAATTGTTGCAAATACAAAAATTAATAATTCTTCATACTCGATATTATTATGTTCATGTGTGTATATGATAGATATGCATGTATTATATATTTATAGTATATATATATATATATATATTTTTTTTTTTATATTTGTAAAGTCAATTCATTTTATGCATTTTCAATTGGCATTTTTTTGTTTTCTCTAATTTTTTTTTTTTTTGAATTTATGTGTTTTCTTCATGTCAGCTCTGACTTTATAGTCTGTGTCTATATATGTATGTATGTATGTATGTATGTTGTATGTGTGTGTGTCTATGTAGTTAGTAGTGTTAATTGTTATATATGAAATAATAAATGAATATGCTGCTGCGTTAGTTGAAGCATTAGTCGTTTTAGTAGTTACTTTGCCCTCAACTTATCAAATATTTTTAGTTTATTAGTCAAGAAAATTGCGCTTTAGGCTTTAGCTGATTTTTTTGTTTTTTTTTTTTTTAGATTAGTTTTGTTAATGCGATAATGAGAATATGTGTATGTATGTGTGTGTTTGTGTTTACACTGACATTGTTATCTTTGAAAATAATTTAAATTAATACATGTAACTATAACATTTTCATTTTTTTTTCATTTGTTTTTGCTTTTTGCTTTTGTTTTTTTTTTGTGTTTTGCCAACTCTAAGCCAAAGTCCTGAAGTCTCTAAAGAATAAATACACTGTCGCAACTTAAAGTTGTCTTTCAATTATGCCGCACAGCAAAATAAATTAATCTAAATGTTGAATTCAATTGTTCCTTGGTTAACATTATTACTATATATATATATATATATATATATATATATATATATATATCTAAACTCTGGTACTATTAACTGTATTTAAATTTTACATGTTTTTTTTTTTTTGTTGTTATTGTTTTTGCTTTCTTGCTATATAAATACACAAAATTAAATAATTATTTTCTTCACATTCTTTTTATGAATTTTCCTTTCATTTTTTCTTTAATTTTTTTTTTTGTTTTTTTGTTTTTTTTTTGATAACTATGAAAATTTCATATGTTGAAAATCAAATTAAAAAGAAAAAAAAAATTAATTTGCGCGCTATTCTGAAATTTCAATTAAATATTTGAACGCATGGGAAAATTAAGCAACTAGTAACTTGTGTTTTTTTTTCACTTAGCATAAATAATTTATATTATTATCTATATATTATAAGTATTTATATTTATATAAATTTATATTATTATTATCATTATTATTATTATTATTATTATTATAATTAATATTATTATATTCCTATTATTAATATTATTATTAGAAGCACTTAACGTTTAAAACTGTTAGGGCGGGCATTTTTGTGTGTGTGTATGTGTGTGTGTGTGCATGTATGTACGTGTGTGCGTAAGAAAGAAATAGAGAGTTAGAGGCATTTACAAGGCGATATCAGAAGCAAAATGCTCCAACATCAGCTATTTGTGACTGCTGCTGCTGCTGCTGCTGCTGCTACTACTACTAATGCTGCTGCTGCTGTTGCTAGTTTTATTTGTAGTAGTGCTACAACTTTTACTGCTGCTGCTGCTGCTACTAGCAATTGCAGGATTTGTATGACTGGCCAATGGCTGTAAAGGCAATCGTTGATTGCCACTCGAACTGCTGCTGCTGCTCACTGAACTCTGTTCTATTGCTGCAGCTGTGGCAGTGGCAGTGGCAGCAATTGTCACCACTTCATCCTCATCGCCCAGAAATTCATCTGGTTTGTGACTAGACGCCGGTGGCGTTAGTAAACTCTCTGGTGCACGCAATGCTGTTGCCGGTGAGGCTTGTGTTCTAGCACGCATTGCATGCAATGCATTTTGTGCCATTAGCAATTCATCCTAAAAAGAAAACAAAATAATAATTAAATGAATATAATTCTGAATAAATAGAAATATATAAAAAAATATATATAAAAATAAAAGAGAAATACACAAAAAAGCATAATGCAAATTACAGATACTTACATACATATCCATTGTTGTTCTATGCGTTTGAATGATATGCGAATCATCGGTAACAATGTTGGGGCAAATGTGTGCAAGACCAAACTTGTTAGTAACCTGTTCATTCTGTTCAATCAAATGTAGAAACGGTGCCTTCTTTGATATGACATGGAAAAATGGTTCCATCCAACGTGCGCAACCCTGTATCGACTGCCAATCCAAACCTGAGCAACGTAACGCCGTTTCACTAAAACAAAAAAAGAAAAAAATAAATAGAAAATTAAATTGATAAAACTGATGAAAGTTGAATATTTCTATACTTACGCATTGAATGCATGACTAATAGCAGCTGCTGCTAAAACTGAATATGAATAATTGGCCATGCCAACATCAAGTGTACATAAATCAAGCAATTGCGATGTCTGCACAAATTCAGAGCCTAAAAATTGTGGATATATAAATGCATCATCAGTTGCGTTTTTATTATCCATTGATTGCTTGCCAATTTGTGGAACGAATGATGCTGGTGTACGATTATTAACATTCAATTGCATATAGACGCCCAGCCAGGCAATAACTGTTATTGGACAAATATCCCAGCTTAATGCTTGCAATAAGATTTTCTCATATTGTAATATATCATGTTCGGTGCATGCACCATCGGTAACATAGGCAAATTCACATATTTTTGGCGGATAAATCTCTTCAACTTTGGCAGCAACAAACAGACATGTAATGCCAATCAATTGCAAATGTGTCTTTTGCACTTGACGTGCTGCATGTAAATAACGATCAAGATAATCGACAGCCAAATAAAATGTTTCACGATGTAATTTATAGACTTCACAGACTTCAATTAACCAATCGAGAAGTATGGCTCGCATACGTGGCTGTAGACCAGGATGTTGTTCCAACATGCTGCTGCTGCGTAAATGTGAATCTTCTTCATCACGTTTGCACATCTTACGCCAAACATCATCAGCATTGGCCCAGGACAAGGCTGGCAATGGGCATTGACGGATGGAATCTTCCATTCCTGGTGATAGGCATTTGTAATCGTTTGATGTGATATAATCTAAATTATTTAATATATTTGGCAGCTTATGTTGTTGCTGCTGTTTTTGTTGTGTTTCTGGTGTGCGTTCGCCTTTCTGACTGCGACCCGTTGTTGTTGCTGTTGCAGTCGAGGATGCTGGCGATGTGCTTGATGAATTAATTTCTTCATCATCAACATCATCATCTTCATCAAAGGAGTAATCCTCACAGCTTTCATCTAGCACATCATCATCATCTTCCTCTGCCTCTGCCTCGTCCCCATCTTCATGTTGAACATTTGATTTTGTTGTCACCGTCACCGTTGTTGCTGTTGCTGCTGCAGCTTCTGTTGTTGTTGTTTTTATTGCTGTTGCTGTTGTATCTGCTGCATAACGCACCACGATCTGCTGCTGTTTAACACCGCGATCCGGACTTGGCGGACTGTCTGGACTGTCAGGCAATGGACTATGCGTTGGCTCAGATAACTCCTCAGCCGGTGAGCTGCGTATGCTAAGCAAATCTTGTGCATTCTGTGCATCAACAGACGTTGGCAAAGGCGACGTATAGACCGATGAGTCAACCGATGATTGATTGCTCTGATCGCTACTGTAAACCGCTGCCAAACGTTGTTGGCGCTTGGCCGATGGCGGCTCGAAGCCAAGTTCAGGATCCTGCAATGAGCAAAAGAAAATAAAAAATAAATAAAATAAAAAAATTAATTAAATTAAATAATAATAAATTTTAATAAAATAAATAAAAATAAATAAAATAATAATAATAAATAAAATGAATATTACAAAAATAAAAAAAAAAATAATATATAAAAAAATAATAATAAAATTAATAGAAATAAAATATAAAATAATAAAATAAAAATTTATTTTTTAAATTGATTAATAAAAAAAATGAATACTAAAAAAAATAACTAATAATAAAATTAATGTTTAAAGTTAATAACAAAGAAATTAATAATAAAATAAATAGTAATAAAATAAATAATAATAATATTATTATTCATATTCTAATTTTTATTAATTTTAAATAATTTCCTTTACCATTTCAATAAACTTGCGCTTCTGTTCCAACTTCATAATAACATGAACAACAATTTTGAGAAATTGGCCGAAAATAAAGTTTAATATGCTCCAAAATTGAAAAACGTTGATAACGATGGAGAACAATATCAACCGATAACAATAACGATAACAATAATTATAAGAAGACACGTTTAAAGGTTTAGCATAAAAACGTGTTACGAATTATAATTGGCAGACAGCTTGAAAAAGGATCCGTGAGAAATTTATGTGGGCACGCCTGTCAAAATTTTGCCTTTAATCCTGCCCGAGTATTATTTCTTTCTTTCTATTTTACTTCTTAGCACCCGCACAATGTAGACAGTAAATGAGTGAAAGAATGAGAGTAAGACTGAGAGTGAGAGACCGACACACATATGATAAAAGATGATGATTTTATGATGGTTTTCAGTTCCAGTTATAGTTTTGAGTTTTCGAGTTTCAATTATAACAATAACACTTTGGTTTTACTAGCAAATCGTGGGAGATTCTCAACATTAAAGAGAATTTTTCAGAGAGATAGAGAGAGAGAGAGTTTGAGTATTAATTTAATTTATGTATATTGCACTTTTTACTAAATGATTTATTATTTAATATTCGTTTTAAAATTTAGCAGCAGTCTTTGGCTTTGGTTTGTTAATTGTAATTGTAATTTCTTCTTTGGTTTTGTTTCTTGTGTGCACTTAAAAAATTTTTGTTTAGTTTTTTTTTTTTTTGTTGTAATTTTGTGCTGATCTTGCGATGATCAACGATCCGGTTTCCTAAATTAGTTTTTTGCACTCAGTTGTTTCAGTCTCTTCTGCATCTGTTTAATAATTTTTGGTAACTTCTTTGCTTTTTTTTTGTATTTTTGGTATTTTGTTTCTTTTGCAATAACGTGTCGGTTTATTTTTTTCTCTTGTTTCTCTTTCGTTATTTTTCTTGTATTCTTCCGCTCTCCGCTAACGTGTAGCAAACGCGTTGACTTACGCTGTGCAACTGAGCTGATCGCCGCTCGTTCCAGATCGTCGATCCCCGCAAATAGCCACGAACCGAACCCTGATCGTTAACTTCGTCGTTATTATCCTGTGTTCGGCAGTGCGCGATGCAGCAGCAGTGCTGCAAATAGGGGTTGATTTTACTGCACAAGAATGATAATGCAACGGTGAAACAGGATCGACACACTCACACATGCACATGCAAACTTTTTTTACCTCTCGCTTACACTCTCTCTCTCTCTCTCTCTCTCTCTCTCAAAGACTAACACTCATTCTCCCTCTCTCGCTCTAACTTCGCTAAAGTCTTAAGCTACAGCAATTTCTTAAGATGTTTGCGTTTGCGTTTTATTGCCGTTGTTGTTGTTGTTTTTGCATTGCAGTTTGCGTCGTCTGGGACTTTATCAACAAATCCCAATGACGGCTGCCGCATTTGCTGATCCTTTTTACAATTATTTTTGTCAACTTTGCTTTTCAGGTAGTCAAAAATAATGCTGAAAATAAAATCATTCTACCTACTGCCTTCTCCTGCTGCTCCTACTCCTGCTCCTGACCATAGAGAGTATTATTATTATCGCCTTTTGGCTCGAGCTGTGACAAGCTACTCTATATATGGCTAAAGGCAAGCTGCAGCCCATGGCATCATCTTGGCATCACCGTTAGGCAGCATCGTCCTTTCATTCCTTTAATAAATTATCTTTCTTCTCTTCTCTTATTTTTTTTTGGCATACATTGAAAATGATTCACTGCAACTATTTGACTGTGTGTGGGGCGGTTCTAAAGCCAAATCTATATATAGAGCATGGCTAATGGAAACCAAAGCCAACAACAATAACAAAAAAAAAATAATGAAAACAAAGGACATTGAAAAAAAAAAACTATGCACAAAAGTCAAAGAATGTGTAGAAAATGAAGTTTCCTTTAAGATTGCAAAAAAAAAGACCGAAGGAAATATTAACAAAAAAAAAAAAAATTCGCAAATTAAAAGAAAGTCGACGAAATTTCGCCGATAAATCTTTAATAGTAAAATATTAATTTTAGAAACAAAATCCTTATAAATTTTAAAGAAATCGAGAAAATTTCTACAATAAATTTTGAATTAAAAATTAATTTAAAATACAATTAAAAATTCCCATGAAAATCATTGACAAAAAAATAAAAAATAAAATAAAAAGTTGCCAAAAATATAAGAATATTACAAATTTATAGAAAATCAGGGAAATTACTAAATAAAATATTGCAAAATATAAAAAAGACATTACAAATTGTAAAATTGCCATAAATGAATAAAAAAAAAATCAAGATAATTTCGACAATAAATCTCAGAAAATATTAAAAAAAAAAGGAATAGAAATAAAAGACAATTAAATTATAAACATATTGAAAAACAATTTCAAAATTTTTTATCTAACTGATTTCTGTAAAAGGCGGCAAACAATGTATCAAAACTTGATATGAGCCACCCCAAAAGAAAGAACTGTCAATCTCACATATCACACATCATAAAAGCTTTACGAGGAGCAGAAGCCTCATTAAAGATTTTTCACATAATTTGTAGGAAAATAAGTTACAAGAAAATGAGGGAAAAAATTTTATTATATTTATGTGACAGTTTTAATTGTTTGAGTAGGTTTTGCCAAAAATATGAGATAAAAGGGAAGCTACAAAACAACAAAGAAGAAGACAGAGAGACAGAGACAACAACGGAGACTCTAACTGATATACAGGAGGAGGAGGAGGAGGTAAATCAAAGTAGAAGCAGGAACAACACCAAGGCGCATGACAAATTTAATTTCTTATTCTTGGCATAAAAATGCAACCCTCGTAAGGAAGTTGCAAGATGGTAAATTGGTAAATTGGTAAATGTTAAATGGAAAATAGAAAATGGGAAAATCCAAATGAAAATGGACACATGTCATGAGCATTGCAATATATGCAATATATAATGTAATTAAAATCAAAGCGTGCAATGGCATAAGTATACATATATATGTATGTATGTATGCATATATAGGATGTAACTCTGGACCAGAAGTCTTTAGCGTCCAGTTGAGAATGTTAGTTGCGTGACAAACAGCTGCCGTTTGTCTGGTCAAGCGTAGCAAAAGAATTTCACAATTTTCGTTGGCAAATAAATAAAAATGGTAGAAAAAGAAAAATAAAAAATTTTGTTGTATAACCCGAATGATTGCTGCATTGATCCTCTGTCCAGTCTCACCCCACACTCGCACATACTACACAGGGCAAAGAAACCTTGTTATATGAATTTAGTGAACTGTAAAGTGGGCTGAAAAACTCTGGACCCAAAATGTCTTAAAGTATGAGTGAAAGGGTTGCAGTAGTAATACAATCAGCGGCTTAAGTTTAACAAGGGTTAAACTGGGTTCAACTCATTTTAAGCAGCAGCTCAACAGATTCATCTCAATATATATATATATGTATATATATATGCATGTATATGTAGATTATAATGCACTGCACTAGAACAGCAGCAGCTGCTGCTGCTGCTACTTAGTGTACTGCTGCGATCAATTCAATGATGAACTTTTTACCTTGCGGTGAAAACCTTTCGTAGAATGAAATGTGTCACCCAAAACATCACTCGAAATATCGCTTGGGTGTCGTCCGTTCATATAACATTTGGCTAAAGGCAAATGGCAGATGATGCAATCGACGATACAATTGTCCCCGACAGCGACAATGACAGCGACAGCGTCAACCTCATAGTCATAGTTACTTCTTCTTCTTCTTCTTTGCTTTCTTCATCATCTTCTTCTTCTTCTTGTCCTTTAGTTTTGTCCATTGTATTGCACTTCATAGGCAACAAACGCTTCTCAGTCCTGCAGTGAGCGCATTGCCTTATGTGCCGTAATCTTTCGTTTACAGTCGTTGTCGCTCGATTCGCCTTGTAAATACCGAAACACCTTTTCTTTCTATTCTTCTTTCTCGCTCTCGCTCTCTATCTCTCTCTCATTCTTCATTGGTTTCCTTGCCTGGGTTCCCCTCGCAGTAGACGCAGGCGTCGCTTAACGTACGCCTCATACCTTGGCGTGGGTCCAGGTGTAACTTTTGTTATACTACATACATGCATATACATATATATACACGCATATATATATATGTGTGTGTATGTGTGTGCGTCTGTATATACAAGCATTTATTGTACTCAGTGTAGTAGTTGCTTATATATTCGCCCCCGACCAAAAAGTTCTTTTATAACATTTAATTTCATATCGCAGTTTGATTATTGTTAATATGTTGCAATAAGCAGCTGCAAGACATGCTGCTCTTGTGGCATGTGCTACTTAATACGAGTTGAACAAATACCAACAAAAAAAAGTCCCTTGATAAATGACAAACGCGTTCTATGCCTCAGTTCATCATACTTTAAATTAGCTCAAAGTTCCGACAGGATATTTCTTCAGCATATTCTTGCTGCTTTTGTAATAAATGATATGCAAACATTGCCACAAACATACAACATGTGACATATATATATATCCCCCAAAGGAATCACTGGACAAACACTCATATTTCATAACACTACGATTCAGAGATTGACCCCTGGTCAGTTAAAGCCAATGGCCATATGTAAAGGGGTTAATTCCTGTCACTTTTTCCAACATTTTTCGCGGTTGTCCGCATGACTTGCATGAAATTTGTTTAACGTCAACTTCATTATGAAAATGAAAAAGAAGTGAAATCTAATCCTTATGTCCGAGTATTGTGTAATTAATCATGCAATTGCTTAGATTGCATGACAAAATGGATTAGACGCTGCTGTGGCTTCAATTGTTGCGGCTGTTATGCAATATTACAAGGGACAACAACAACAATATGAACTTTGAGCAAAAATGAATTTTGAATATAAGAAATAGAAAGTTGACAGAGAGAGAGAGAAATTATAAATGAATTTATGTGACAAGAATCGATCATTCGGAGACGACACTGACATATGTATGTATAAATATATCTGTGACTGCTAAAAAGTAACTGTTAATTGACATATAGAATTTTACAGCATATATCTTAAAAATAAATAAAATAAATAAAATATATAAATAAATTAAAATACATAAATAAAAAAATATATAAATAAAAAAATATATAAATAAAAAAATATATAATAAATTAAAATATATTTAAATATTACTTATAAAAATAATAAATAAAATAAATTAATTAATTAATTTAAATATTTCAATATAATTTTGTAAACAAATATTTATAAAAAAAAAAATTAAAATTAACTAAATAGAAAAATAAATTAAAATATATATTAATAAATAAATTAGAAAAATATAAATTTTAATCTTAACTTATTTCATTTAATTCTAATTTATTTATCTTAAAAAAAAAATGTATTTCTGCTACTTAACGAATACAATGGTAAAAAATATATATTTTTTAAGCGCTTCAACAACAAATCTTTTTCATATATTGCTCCTCACATTGGGCAACTTTTTTTTTCTAGCATATTTACCTCCCAAGGTAAATGAAATCCTTTTAGAATTACATTACAAATGGTAAAACATGTCAAATTACAATCATTTTTCTATGTCCCAAGTTCGTATAATGATGACGCTGATAATGTCTGGGAATCTTTTGACAGTCGAAAACAGAGACGCAAACTAAAGTGAAAATCAACACAAAATCAAGTTTTCTCAATTGTCTGTCTGCTGACTTGACAGAAAAATCAAGCACAAAGCATATGCACAAGTATCCTGAGACTCGAGTCTTGAGTCCTTACACTTGATTGCAAAGAACCCGCAGCATATCTACCGATAAAATGATCCCTTTATTTCGTTGGAAAGGCAAAGAAAACAAAACAAAAACAACAAAAAAATTATACATATTACATATATGCACAAAAGTTTGTGCCGATTTCATGCTTACAACTCAAACGGGACAACAACAACAACAAGAACAAAGTAAAGAAATCTTTTTACACATATCACGCACAGAAAGGGTTACATTACACTGACAAATTGGTAAAATAATACCATAATTTTTATCCTTTTACGCTAGCTAAACAAATATTGTATAATATTTCAGGAGCAAAACAAGAAAGCTGCCAAAAAAAAAAAAACAAAAAAAAAACAAGAGAAATTGTAAAGGAATCTCCCAAGCATAATTAAGGATGAAAACCATAACGTCCCATAAACAGATGACACACACACACACACTACTGCGGATCATTTCCATTACATCAGGCGATGGCGATAAGAAACAGAATAAAAACAAAAAAAACAATATTGTAAATGATTTGCATAAAAGTTTAACGGAAATCTAATGAACAGAAGGAAATACATTTTTCTACATTTGCATAAGGATAAGACCAAGGTAGTCCCATATCCTGAGACCGGTAATGCAACTATTACTATTGCTTTTACTTGACTAACGACCATATTTCATTTAGCTCCTGCACAACAACACGGCACAAATGTCGTCTCGATGAATATTTAATTAGATGAAGAAGCAGCTACACATAAGGAAAGTTCCTTCGATCCTTGACAGCGAAAAAATAAAAAAAAAAAGGATGAGTGCAACCCTATTCGTTTTACGCGCTGCGCGTTCTTGTTGTGGTTAAGGCGTCCGCTCGTAACGTAACATTGTCCCATTTCGTAACCATCCCATGGCAGTGCCATCCCGTCATCTTGATCTAGTTCTTCCAACGCTTGGGGCGCTTCCTTCACGCACGACAAACTCGTCTAAGCTAACCAAAGGATGAGTAGTTATGCATATAACTATTACAGAGCAATACACACATACACACACACACACAGACACACTTTAAAAATTTCAAACTTCTTTTTGGACTTAACGGACATTTGCCTTGCCAAAGGCCTTGACTTTAGTTCCTAAGCATAAAAGCAACCCCTAGAAGCAGGAACCTTTCGTTCGCTCAAGGTGTGCGCGCGCATGCGCAACATTCTTCAACATCTTGCTTGTTGTCGTCAGTCCTTGATAGCATTGTCCTACTGTGCATATGTTCAACATATTGCAAAGAGCATTGGAATTCTTACTTCTTGACTGCTGCTTTTGCTGTGGGGTAGGAGTAGTAGTAGTAGAGGGGCGCTAACGCAAAACACAGCAAAACAATACAAAATGACATTTGTTTTTCAGCAAAAAAAAAAAAAAAGAAAGAAAATAAAACTGGGGTAGAGTCTCTTGCAAAAACAACCCACAGTTCATATGCATACATTGGAAGAAACAACTATAGAAGTTAAAGAAAATATATATATGATTAGGAAAGCAACTTGTGTTGAAAATCAAATAAACTATCTCTAAAAATATAACATATATTTGTTTTATTTAATTTATTTTATATCAATTATTTTATTTTATTTAAATTATTTTTATATTAATTATTTATTTTTATTTTATTTTTAATTTTTATTTTAATTAATTTTTATTTTAAGTATTTTTAATTCATTTTAATTGTTTGTTATTTTATTTTATTTATTTATTTATTTTTATTATTCATTATTTTTTTTTTCAGATATAAAATTAAAATGCAATTAATTTCTTGCAGTGTATATATTAGCTCATACCAATAATTTCTGCAAGTTCATTGCACGCAGCAGCAGTCTGTCTGTTTCCTTTTTTTTTAAGATTCTCGCAGCGCAAGCAAAAGAAATTGAGAAAAAAAATGGAAATCGGAAGAATAAAAAAAAAAAATAAAGTACACAGAACAAACATTTGTGAGTAAAGAAATCCTTTGCACTAACACAGCTGCCCGTCTATCACATGGCGAAAAAAAAAAAAAAACCATGAGCTAGCGCTGCCAAGACCAAATTGTTGTTTGAGCTGCTTGCTGCTGCTGGCCTTGATGCAGAGTTCTTCAGGGTTTTGCTACTCTATTGTTTTGCTGGAGACTCTGTGATTGCAGCTACTTGAGAACGCAGCACGCTAAATGAGAAAAAAAAAGAAAGAGAGAGATGCGCTGCTGACTTTTTGAAAGAGCAACATCGAAAGACTCGCTAAATGAGCCTTTTCATCAGAGTAAGTAGCATTTATTTTTGGGCTCATCTTTGCTATTGTTTGTATTTGTATTTGTATTTATATTTAAAATTGTTGTTGTAGTTATTGTTTTTGTATAGCTAAAGATGCATCCATCTAAGTGCTGAGACAAGCAATAGATAACCAATATGCGATAGTACGTGACTAAAGGCTTATTTGAGCACAGTTGAAGCAATAACTGAGATCAATGCGTAAAGAGTTAAGTATGTGAGAAACTTCTTAAATAAATCACATTAAGAATCTTAATTGATCGCAACTTGTTTTTTTTTGTGATATGATCATAAGTAAAGAAACTTTAAGTCTTAATTTAACAATTTACTATAGTCAATGCTGCTAAAGATAGTGAATTTGTCTTGCGATCACTTTTAATTATGCAACAAGGTTATTCAACTCTTTATTTGCGATGAAAGAGAACGCTTAACAAAACAGACAAATGCTCTTAACTGATGGCATTATGAGAAAGTTGCAATAATAACAAGAAGTAATAACTTGTTATGCAATAAAAAATAAAAAATAAATAATTGTTAAATATCTTTTATAAGACATTCTCCGCTCATTTCCTGTTTGCATGCATACTTTCCATATACTTGATTAAATATATATACTATAAATTATATATATAGACAAACATTAGATGACCTAATGTTCAAAATCAAAAGCTACAAAAAAAAATAATAAAAAATATTGAGATGAAAGCAGTGCGAAAGCGAAGCGCAGTGCACGTCGATTCATTCATACAAATGAGAATCAAGTTGATCATGCCAAGATCGTTAAGGTCATTGACGAGGCGTAAAGTGTCTTGGCATTTCCTTGATAAGATTGCAAAATATATATACTATATATACATATATATATATATACGCCTAGGTATAGCTACTAGCCAGCGACAGCAGAGAGATATCAGAGAAAGAGAGAGAGAGATAGAGAGAGAAAGCACCTCAGAGACATTAAGACAAAATGAAATGATTAAAAATCAAACAACTTCACTCTACGTTACGTACTGTAACTGCATTCATAAATCTTATCTCACGAGAATATGACAATGATCAAATGATCAAAGATATATGGTGTATATAGCGAAAACATATTCGTTGCATTTCCGTTAATGGACATATTTTGCGTATGTTGTATATAGTGTATGAAACTTATCATCATCATGTCTAAAGTTTTCTATGCAATTAATAAATATAGATATAAGTCTTAAAACTTCTATAAGTACTATAATCCATCCACTGTACTTACCTTTGTTGATGAGCGACGTTTACGCTTCCCACTGCCACTGGGAAATGTGGCCGAGTTTCTGTTATCACATGAGCACATATCCGTTGAGTTGGTTATGCGATTGCTCCAAAATTTATTAATTTCTGTAGATGCTGTTGTTCTTGTTGTTGTTGTTATTGCTGCTTCTGCTGCTGCTGTTGTTGTGGTTGTTGCTGCGTCGCTGCTGCTACCGTTATTTGTGTTATTGATGCTGGCGGGGGTGACTACTACGTGAGTTTCATTGCTGCTGCTGGTTGTTTTGGCACTGTTCGAAAAGAGATTGAAAACAAATACAAAAATTTAGTTTAAAATTCATTTTTACAGTTAACCGAATTTTCGTTTGAGAATATTTGCAATTGCAATTTTTGGGGAAATTTAATGCCATCAGTCAATCAATAGGAGAAAGCATTTCACATAGGGGCGTTATAGGCAAGTAACCCAAATCAAGATACAAGATACAAGATACAAGATATGCATGCATAAATTCAATTGAAATTCATTTTTGACAGGCACCCAACGGGATACATATATCTCTCTATGCAGCAGCAATAGATACTATATGAAAATGTATAACATCCGGGAAATTGTAATCGAGAGGCTATGGTGTGCGACGCCTTTTTTCTATTTTCATTTCTTCCGAGACCCTTCATCTTAGCGATCATATTCTAAAAATTAAGCAATTTTGGCAAATTTGCATGCACATTATGCATAATGCAGTAGGCAGAAATGAAATATAATTTTTTTTATTGTTCTTTGCCGGCAGATGTTTATCATATTCCTCAAGGAGTAACGAATTTTTATATTGTTCCCCTGTTTTTTATTTTTTTATTTTGTTATTGTGAACTGGTTAAAGTAAAAATATTGCAGTTCAAACTGCGATTCGATGCGCGAATATTTTTTTAAATTTTTTTTTTTTTTGCAATTTGAGAAGACGCTTGCCTTGCATGCTTTAACCCTTAAACTCAGCATGCGAATTCGCATCTTCCAAAAAGGCAAAAGGTGCTATAGGATGCTTTGGGGTGTTCATTAGATATAGAAGAAGATGAAAGACTTAAAGACTGATAGACAGACGTTGGAAGAAGAAAAAAAATAAAGGGGCTGCTGCTGCATTGCATTGCATTGCATATAAATTCAAATACCCAAAATAAAAAAATAAAATAAAAAGAGATGCCCAAGGATCTTGTTTTGCCTCTTACTACTATACTATGTCTTGCTGCATTATCGATCGCGTTTAATGGTTTAATGAACAAGAAAAAGTAATCACGTAGTAAATTACAAGGAAATGGAATCGCTTAGAAATGAGTTATGGATTGAACGAGTAGAAAGACCGAAAGGGAAAAATGAAAAGATTGAAAGAGCTCTATAAGAGAACTAATGGCGCGTACGTGCTAGCAACCGCACAAGATTCGTTGCCTTTTTATCACAATGTATGTAAAGGTCAGAGAACGTTGTTGAAAGTCCTTGGTTAAAGGTTCAAATCATGTGGCAAAGCAACCAACAAAAATTTGTCACTGTTTTGGTAGTTGGTGAAAGTTCGTTCAATCTTTTACTTTTACATTTTTCTTTCACTCGCATAGCGTGGAAATTTGTTCTCCTTGGGAAATGGGTGTGAGAAAGTTAGGTAGAAAGTGGCGGCAGCTGTAACATCTCTAAGATCTGTCAGGAATATTATGGAATGGGCAAATATAATATCCTTGGGGTAGCTACAAAATCTATGACAATCAATTATAATGAAGCTCACTGCAATCTTATGTAAAGTTAGAAAATAATTTGTAAAATATCTATTGAATATTGATGAGTCAGACGATTGTAGGAAAATTTTCAATTTAAAGCATTTTACAATTTCTTGGAAACTAGAATTCTTAATTTCCAAAACATTTTGCATTTCCAAAAGAAATTTCCCAAGCATATTCAAAAAAATTCTAGCATATGATCATATGTCTCACGCTTGGCGCTCGAAAGTATGCAATATTTTGCAAACATAACCTCAAAATGATATATGATCAATTGATCATATTGTATGATTAAGAGAATTCCGTTATACTCGCTGCTCAGTTTTGACTTTGTGTGTGACATATTCGCAACACATACCAATAATTATGTCGCACACATGTTATGACCACGAATTATGTCCATAAAATGGACTATCACTTAAGTGATCAAGCAGTATATACGACGACAATGTGGTGCAGCGAGTGTTAGGGTCGAAACTGACAAAGGCCAAATGACTAGGCAATTATGCAATTATATTGAAGCGCATACTACAGGGCGCCCTCAATGACTAGGGGGAGGCAATATTAAACTCAATTAATTTTGGAAAAGAGTCAGGACCTGTACGAAGGACATTAAAACTAAAAAGCCACAAATAATGTACATATGTGTGCACTATGACAACATTATCAACACGCAATGAAAAAAATGTCGTGGAAACTGAAAGGCAAAAAGTCGCAACGTAATGTTGTCAACCTCCCCCCTATTGAATTTGATGTACTCGTCAGTCAACCCTCAAACTGACAGCGACTAAACACTTTTCTAATGACTTTTTCGCGCGCAATTATTTACTAATCACACGCAGCTACGAAGGAACGACAACAAACTAGACAGGAGCAGGACCTTTTTTTTGTATTGTCACATGCATTGGAATTTAAGTCTTGTGTAGCGGAATGCGATGCGGATGCGCCACTTGGTTATCAAAGTTTGGAAGTTTTTATTTTAACACCTACAATAACAGCAGCTGTTCAATTTATGTGTCCTTTTTTTCTTTGGTGAAAATGTATTTTAGATTATCACACTCTGGCTAAGAAACATTCTAGCGCCCCGAACACTACTGTGTTGCACTACTACTACTACTACCACTACTGCGGGTAGTCGACAATTTTGCGGGTATTCAGCCATAACCAGAAAGACAGTCAGTCAACCAAATTCCATCACTTTGTAATTACCAGAATATTATTAGATAAACATCATTGGGCCCGCTGTCACTGGGAGCGCGAATGCTACCAGGATAGTTTGTGGTCTTCCTATGCACTTTTGGAGTCGGATAGGAAGGTAAAGGAAGTTGGGAATGTCGTGAATAGTTGTCGCCACAGGAAGTACGTTAGGAAAGAACATTTTTGGAAAATTAGAAAAATACAACAGTTGGATTGTTCTTAGTTTTTATGTGGGGTGTTAATTGGTTGGTTGCCCTACAACAACAACAACAACATTATTTAGAGGAATGAGAAAGGAAGTTCAACATATAACTAGAATTAATGCGTATAGGAAGTGCTGTCTGTATTAAAAGTTGTAAACGAAATTAGGGTTTTCTTATCCAAGCAATTAAAAGTATTGTAAAAACTTAATGCAATAATTAAATTAAATAATTTAATTTAATAAAATAAAAAAAAAAAAAAATCCTTACATAAAAAATTACAAATTAATATTTAATATTTATAAATAAGTAAAATATATTACTTAAATATTTTAAATTAAATAAATAAAAATAAAAGAAAAAAAATATATTTTAATAAAATAATATTTAAATTTAAAAAAAATAAATATGTTAATTTTCTCACCTTTTGGCATATAACTCCATAATTGAACGGCCTTGAAATGCCGTTAAGAAAATATTATAAATTTATAATTGAGAATTTGTTGAATATTGTAGAGCTGCTGCAAGTGGCAGAAATTGTTGGGCAGATTTTAAAGAAAAGAACTGAAAAAAATAAGAAAGAAATAAAAAAAAAATAAATAAAAAAAATCAAAAATTAAAAATAGGAAAACTATTAGATAATTGTTAAGTAATGACACAATGGCAAAAACAATCTTTATCGCCTTTAGAACATTATCGAGCATATGCATTGCATGTTGTTAAATTTAACGATTTACAGAAGTTATCATTGCGACCCTCAAGGACCCACATAAAAAAAAAAGAAGAAAAACAAAGAACCGAAGGAAAACTACAACATATTGAGGCAAAGGAGCTACACAGCATGTGGTCTAAAGATTCGACGGATCAGCCAAAACACAAAACATATTTGTTTACGTGCATTTCGAAGGCGAAAACAAAAAAAAAATAAAAAAAAATATACATATATATATATATACTAAAGAAGAAAAAAAACAATCAGTTGGTTTTGTATTTTAGCAAAAGACCAAAATAAATATTGAAACTGCATTTTATGTTGATGTAAAATGAACGTGCCTCTGTATCTTTCAAAGTGCTAGATATTCAAATTACATATGGCAAAAGAGACAGAGATATATGTATGGATATTTTGGGCAAGCTGTTGGTCAATTTAGGATTAGATATAAAAGACGGACAGGTAGTAAATATTCCTTTTTTTTTTGTTTTTAATAGAATTTCCACGAGTCTCAATTAATAAATGCTGCTGTTTTTCCTTTTTCCTGTCTGTCTGATGGTGTCAGGTGTTCCCTGCAATTGGCCAGTGCGGGGGGAAGCGCATTGAGGATGACACTCAATGTTCGTAGAGCGCACGCGCAACGTTAACATACATGCAGGTTTTTCCTACAACCAGCGGTGTGCATAATTATATCGAGGAGCTCTCTAGGCGCATGATAATAGAGCCAAGAGATCAATGCACCTGTTGTTGTCCATTGGTTTTTAATGTGGCTATTTCGCCTTCTGTCTGCGGGCAGGTGAATGCCATGACAGCTGTTGATATTACTAACAGCACCCTGAATGAGAAACTGACAACAACATTGAACTCAACTCCAAAATGTTGAACCCTCCACTTGCATTATATGCAGGCTGCTGCCACCAAAAGGATTCCTTGCATGTCTCTGCATGTTGTATTTTTATATGATTGTATGTGTGTGTGTGTGTGTATTATTTTTTATAGACATTTTATTCGTTCAATTCGTTGTAGTTGCAACTTCAATTGACTTCCCTTTGCGCTAATTGCTCTGCGCATACGTATCCTGTCGCGTTTCCTTGTGTTTTCGCTCTGTTGTGTCTGTGTTGTTATTTTGTTCCTGTTTCGGCTTTTCCTTCCTCTTACGACTGTTGCTGTGACATATGGGCTGGCGTTATTTTTGCCACGATTTATGTGCTGTTGCTTTTGTCTGGGCATTCACTTTGACACCTTTCTTCCTTTCTCCCTTCTCATTCAATCATTCTATTCTGTTGTTGGGCTATAACTACCCCATTTTTACTGCTTTTTAGTTAACGACTTTCTTTTCTTATTACGACTTCTCCAGCTCTCGTCCTTTCTCATTCTTATATAATTTTGGAAATTCTTTTCCTGTTTTTCCAGCACAATATTTTTTCGCTTTTCTCAGCCATCATTTTCACACTAATTGCGGATATGCCTACTAATTAATTGCCGCCATTTACTTTTCTTCGTTTTATGTGTTTTTTTTTTTTTTTTTTTTGGCTTTGTGTTAAGGATGCAACCCTCTATTGAAGAAGGATACGTAACTATTCTGCTAGAAATTTATAGAAAAATTATAGCTAAAATATAATAAAATGTAAATAATATTTTCAAGTGAGATTTTTGTAAGTTAGAAGATCAAGCTAATGATCAGAGTCGAGTCCTAGGATATGATTATCAGGATATCAAGTAAGCATTAGATAAAGATCACTTTAAGTTAAGGATTATATTTGAAGTATGCATCATACTATTTCCTAGAATATATTTTACACTATGATATGATCTAAATATTCTTCCTTAACAATATATCGTTTATTATCGATTACAAGAAAATATTTTAGATAAAGATCACCCTGAATCATATATAACTAGTTTTCCTTTAATATGGAAAGCCATCACGTACATATTACATTGTGATGTCTTATTCAATTCCAGGAACTTTAACTAGGATAAGCTAGATTAATAGCTGCGACTAACTAGAATAAATGACTTACTAATTGCAAATGTTCTTCGGCCACACACACAACATTCACAGAATATTGAGAGATGAGTAGAATCATGGAATGGCTAGAGAATAAAAGGCAAGTAGAAAACGCAAAGACAATAATGATGATTAAGTTGAGAGTGTTGTCAGAGAGCAAGAAGATCGCGTATTTCTCTCATTCTCTCAGTTAGCGCTATCAGTTAGCAGTTAGCGAGAATTATGCGGCGACGACAGGTATAAACAACTATAAATATGTATGTTATATGCAAGGAGGCGAATGAAAGACAAAGATGAAGAGCAGCAGGATGAGGATGAGGATGAGGATGAGAAACACACATAAAAGGCGCTACACATATTCCCAGAGCCTAATTAGACGACGCATGAGTAAATTGTTTACCTGGAGGCCAAGGTCAACAACAATGAGATGCGAACGGATTTAACTGGAATTGTTTTTCGGCAGGAGAGGAAGCAGCAAAAACACAAAAACAAAAAAAACAAAAAAATGAAATAAAATAAAATTCTTCTACTACTCTATTCATATTTATTTTGTTTTATTTTTCTCTATGCATTCATCTCTGTTATGCATACTCTCGAGTGCATGTGTATTTGTGTGTGTGTGTGTGTGTCTGTGTGTGTGTGTGTATGCAACATACAATTTCCCACAAGGAAATGATAAAGATACTCAAAAACTGAAACTCGTAACTTGAGGTAAGCAAAAAGTAAACGAATGAAAAAAAAAAAAAATGTGCAAAATGTGCAAAAGAGAGCAAAAGAGCAGAAAATGAGAGGCAAGGCAACAGCAATGGAAAGAAGGAAGACGCAGTGGAAGAAGAAGAGGATGAGTACAAGAAGCAAAACAGAAAAACAGGTCGCTGCTGGTTACTTTATTTTTTTTTTTGCTCAGCCTTCTGCTGTTCCCTTTGCCGAATTTCGAGACTCTCGTCTACAATCATCTTCAAGTCGTTTACGTTCCGAACTGCAATTTTTAGTGCGTCCTTTTTCGGTGTGTATGCCTGCTGCTGCTAGTGTATGTGTGTGAGTGTGTGTGTGTGGTATGTTTGCTGTGAGTGTGTGTATGTTGAATGTATTTTGAGTTGTTTATCGTGTTGTTGTTGTTGTTGTTGTTGTTGTTGTTGTTGTTGTCGCTGTTGCATGCATTTTGGGCTGCGCTTGCACAACGAGTAAAGATACATTCCTAAGATACTCAAGATAAATGCATATATATATATATATATATATAGGATGTATCTGTAGCATGAATTGTCGGGATTGTCAATGCCAATGCGTACTGCTTCTGCTTCCTCTTCTTCTTTTGCCTCTTTCACCGCCGCCTACTATCGCGCAGCACGACGTTGCGGTCGCCTGCTTGTGCGCATTCTGCAATTAGTTTTAAACTCCAAGTGTTTAGACACTGGGCCAAAACAGGAAAGTCTTTTCTCTGTACACGGCCAAAAACAAAAAAAAATGTCAAATTATTCTTGCAATGATAATTTTAGTTCCTTAATAAGAAACTTTAATTAAGAATTAATTAATTGCATTGAAAATGAAATTTAAGTTTAAAATTTATAATGATTTTAACTTGAATTTATTCAATATCAACTTTGACCAGCCGTAGTCTGATAGTCTCATAGTCATAGTGTGACACATGTATAAATCTCAGTGTACGCACATAAGTATCTTAGTATCTGTATCTATTTCTGTAAATGTAAATGTAAATGTAACTACATCTATGGAATGCTGTAGCAATGCGTGTGAAAGTGTATGAGCATTCAACTGAGATTCAAGCCAAAAAAAAAAAAATACATACATACATACATACATATACATATGTATAATATGAGAAAAAGAGAAGAAAAGAAGAAGAAAAAAAAAGTTCTTCAATGGGCAGCCGTTCCAGGAATTGCCGGCCTTGAAGTAGCCGTTAGGCCAGACGAAACGATGCGCTCAATTGATTATTTAGTTTATATTTAGCAGCGACGTTTAAAAGGATGTGACTGCTTCAAGTGGCCATCGCACATATACATATATATATATATATATATATATATTCACATACTATACATAGTATATATCCGTAACTATCTCGCACTCCCTCTCTCTCTCTGTCTCTCTCTCTCTCTCTCTCTCTCTGAGAGACAATACTCAGGTTTGCTATCCTTTTGCGCCTTTTGTGTGTTTGCACGAGAATAACTGGAAACTGTTTATCATTGTTGTTTCTGCTTTCGGTTGCCCTTTCGCTGCGTCTGTCTCATCAATGTGTCTCTTCCCCCCCAAAACAAATTTGTCCAGGTCCAGATTCCTGTGTCTCAGTTCGTATACCAGGTCCACTATTATGGCTTCTTAACTCATACACACACAGACACATACCACTTTTGGAGCGACAAAAAAAAAAAAAAAAACGCCGTCAAGACAATGAAAAATGCTTTTCGATACTATATGAGATAGTCACGATGTTGCACAGCCACAACAACAACAACAACAACAACACAAAAATAATAAAATCCTATTCAAAATTCTATAAGCGTGTAATATTTGTTGTAAGCCAAAGAGTCAAGTCCTTTTTTTTTATCAATATATGTACATACATATATATATAATTGAGAAATATTTTTTTTTTTTACTTGGAATTCTCTCTAGGCTAAAATTGTGGCCAGGTGATTTTTGAAAAAATATAAATACAAATATAATAAATGAGTTTAATATGTGAAAATATTTCGTTTGATTTTATGCCGCATCATTTCACCTACAACAACAACAACAACAGGAATATCAGTAGCAACAACAGCAGCATCACCGGCAAGTGTTAAGTAAACAGCAAAAATGTGTTGCAAAAGGATAAGATATTGAATCAATATACATATAGTATGCCTACCTAAGCATACTAATGATCTGCAAATAATTCTATGCAGCAGAATTGAAGAAATAGAAATATTCATGAAATTGAGAACATTTAAATATAACAGCATAAAATTTAAAATTTATATTTGTATTCAAATTAAAAAAAAAATATATAAATAAATAAATATATTCGTTTATTATCTTCCAAAGGCAACCAACGGAATTATTTGGAGACAAAACTAAGGAATAATTGCAAATTTTTTTATAGTTTAATTTTTTTTCCATTCCTTTCCATTCTATTTTTTATATTTATTATATTATATTATATTTTTATATTTATTATATTACATTATATTTTTATATTTTTTTATATTTATTATATTATATTATATTTTTATTACATTTTTTGTTTATTTATTTATTTCATTTATATTTAATTTTATTAAAATAAATTTTTCCTTATATTTCATTTAAAAAAAAAAATTGTATTTATTTTTATATATTTTTATTTTATTTTATTTTTAAAATTTAATATTTTTAATATTGATTTTTTTTATAAATTAAATCATTAAACCTTTTTTATATTTATTTTTCTTGTATTTTTTATTTATTTATTTTTTTTTTATATTAAAAAAAAATTTATTATTTTTTATTAATATTTCTTATATTATTATTTCTTTTTTTTTTAATGAAATTTAGATTTTTTTGTATTTTATTTCTTTTAATATTTATTTAAATATATGTATATTGTTTATTTATATTGTATATATATTTTTTTATATTTTAATTATTTGCATTTAATTCCGAAAGGGAAAATACTTTTGAGCTGATCTTAGTCTATGATCAAAAGCGAAAAAAAAACACATGTAGCTTTTGTTTTACAAACCGATGACACAACTGCCACAACCCCCCTTTACCACCACCGCCCCGTTCTCTTAAAAGCAAGACATCAGTAGCCAGTTTGGCACAGACCTCTCAATAAACACAAACATACGAAACAATAATAATGCCTATAGAGTAATGAAGAAGAGAAGAGCAAGACACAAAAAAAAGAAACAAGTATTTTTGCAAAATAAAATAACAATAACAACAATAACAACATGAACAGAAATACACTAAGAAAACGTCGAAATTATAAAAGCAAGACGCAAAAAGCTATAGAAAAAATGCAAAAGAGCGCAAAATACATATAGAAAAAAACACAGAAAACAGCAAAAATAAAATAAAAAAAGAAAGTCGCAAATGAACAAATTGTAGCAGGTAAATTGAAACAAGAAAAACAACAAGAAGCAATAGCAACAAAAAAAAAAAAAAATTAAAAAAAAAAATAGCAAAAACAAAAACCAACTGCTAAAACACACATAAATATCAATGAACCCCAACAACAAAAGCTGTCGACGGAGTAAGGTTAAAAGCTTAAACCCCCAGAGCTACACATATACATATAGGTACTACTACTTATTATCAGTTGCCCCTCGTCAGCTGGCCATAGTTGCCAACGTTCTCTTACTCTGTCCTATAACACCATCTAATAAGTCTCTAGGCTAGCAACCACGTATTACCAAAAGATTTTGCGCCACTTTTGACATAATTCAGTTGCTTGCTTTATTTCTCTACATGCGGCGCTTTTTTTTCTGTTACTCATTTTTATTTTTTATTTTTTTTGTTGTCTTTACGCTCTACGTTTTACGCGTTTGCTTCGTTTTCGTCAAGTTTTTCAAAAGGTTCGAGACTCAATGTGTGTTATTTTTTTCTTTTTCTTTTCAATACATTTTTTTTTTTTGTTGCTTTTGAACTTTTCACGTCGGCGCATATCTCAAAAGCACAGAGCAGAGCGCAGTCAACGTCAAACCTCAAACTTCGAAGTCGACGTTGAAGTTGACGTCGATGTTAACGCTGATGTACTACACATCAAGAAGAAAAAACAGTATTTATTTATTTGTTCTTGTTGCTGTTGTTGTTGTTATTATTGTTGTGGGTATTGAGCGAGAATGGTGAAAGAAAAAGTGGACGCTGATAATTGCGACGTCTGCGTTAACGTTGAACCGCAACGTTAGCGTTGACTTCGACTTCGACTGCGACATCAGCAGAAACAGAAACAGCGACGCTTCATTCTTCTCGTTATTCTGATTGGAACGGAAGAGCGTATTTCATAGTGTGCGTGTGTGTACATATATATATATATATATATGGGGAGAGTGAGAGAGAGTGTGAGCAAGAGAGTGGAGAACGAATGTGCCACGCTCAGTATGGGTCTCGGGAGCGCAAATACTTACATATGCACATATGTCTCTATGTCTATACATCATACATGTTACGTCTGTGTGTGTTTGTGTGTGAGCGAGTGTATGTGTGTGTGTCATTGGTCGTTGAGAATGATGTAGAAATAAGTAAAGTGGCGCGAATTGGGCGTTTGACTGGCGCATTTTTGTTTTACCGCCCAAAATGTATTCCGATGGCGGGAAAAAGTGCAATCGGGCGGGACAAAAATTATAAAACATGCGAATTGATTAGAAAGTGCTTTGCCGTGCCGTTCCGTGTCGTGCCCGTACCCGTGCCCATAATAGTAACTATAGCCTTGTCTGTGATTTCTGGTCGCCAGCCGGCAGTCAGCAGTTGGCAGTCAGCAGTCAGCAGTCGGTGCTTCATTTGTATTGTAGATGAATTTCCTATCAGAATATAACTGTAGAAACTTCAACGATCATTGATCATCACTCTGTCAGACTGTGACATATATATTTACACATACTATATATATTTGTGCGATGGTCCGGGCGAGCTCTTGCAACTGAACTAGGTCAACACAGAATCTGAAGTTTTCAAACCACAACTTCTATTAGTTCGCATGCATTCTTATTCTTATTAGCTGCAGAACACATCCAATTAGCATTTATATTATTTCTTATCGTTGGTAATTGCATGAGAGCAATGTATATTCCAACTCGAATGTAACGGCCGTTTTCAACAATATGCGAATTGTCTAATAAGAATATTTTGGCAAACGTCTCCAACATTTATACTTATATTTTATTGGGGGCTTGTTGTATTTGTAGCGAAAAATGCAAAGACACGACGGCATATACTCGACACACACTCGCGTACTACTATGTGTGTACTACATATAGAAAGACTGACACACACACACAAACGCAAGTCTCTATCCCACACTTGTCACACGCTTAATTTTTACACATAATAATTTTGTTTTTTTTGCAGCAGCAGTAGCAGCAGCAACAACATTAACGGCAGCAGCATTGGGGCGTAGTTGTTTTTTTTTACCTTTAATTCGTCAGGTTAAATTGTGCACAAATTGTGGCTAATAATCTTAGCAAATAGTATGTAAAAAGGTTTACATTTGGAAATAGAATTTTATTTGCACTTGAAAAAATTTTAATACGTCGTCGTCACACGCCGGCCACGAACTTCACCAAGCAGCAGCTGAGTAGTGTAGTGATCAGAAAAAGAATTGGTGGTAAAGTCAACGGCAACGGCAACAGCGTATACTTGGCAGCGAAAGAGAGAGAAAGAGCGAACGAGCGCGAGCTAGCTTCGACAGCGACAGCGACAGCGACGTCAACGTTAACGTCAGCCGAGCTAACACCACTAGCAAAGTGCCGAACACCACTGGCGGCGGCAGTGTGTGTGCAAGTGAAACGCGCTTGCTCAGGCACATCCAGCGCCAAAAAAAAATAAAAAAAAATGAAAAAAATGCAACAAACACACGGCAAGTTGTAGGTTTCTTGCTGTTGCTCTTGCCGTTGCTGCTGTTGCTGTTGTTGCTGTTGTTGGTAGTCCAACTGACATTTAACAAGAGCGCACACAACGATCGGAGAGTGAGAGAGAGAGGGAGAGCAAGAGCATCTCTCGCGCGCGCAAAAAAAGAAAACGCCACGCAAGGCGAATGCGTGTGGCAGGAGTTTAATATTTTTCTGAGGGTCTCTCTATTTCTTCTTCCACCTTTCCAACCTTCTCTATAACCAACAACACATACTCCAATGGTACCGAGGAAGTTTTTATTCTTCTTTTTGAATGAAGCTGACGAAAGTGACGCTCCTGGTAAAAACCGCCAACAAACAGGCAGTTGACCTGTGTGCGTGACTATGTATGTGTGTGTGTTTGTACATGCAAGTATGTGTGAGTCAAAACAGCTGATCTGTGGCGCTCATTTAACGGGCGTTACGCGCGCTACAGCTGCTGAAGCTGCCACCTGGGCAAAGAAAGATGATTTAATTATATTTAAGAAAAATCTTTAATTATGTCTATTTTAATATATCATCAATGTTAATATAAAAAACAAGCAAAATATTTAACAAATTAATCAAATGCATTTTTTAAGTCAATAAAAATGACCATAAATTGTATAAAATGCAATGATTTGAATAACATTTCGATGAAAGTTCAATATTTACACTTAATTCATGCATACAAATTGCAAACAAAATGCAAAAACAACGAATTTAGGTCAATTCTATTCATGTTTACATTTACAGACTTTGCACACCGCAAAAATTGAAACGTGCTGGCAACGCCGTACACAACACAAACAAACAGTCACAACTTTGTTGTTTTGCGCGCCTCAAATTTCGACGTTTTGGCACCAAGTTTAACGGCTCATAGCAAACGATTTCTAAATGAAAGCATATATGTATGCATATGCTATGAAGAGGTGAAAACATGTAGAATCTAATTTAATTGATTGTACAAAAATCATTGCAAGATTGTTCAAGTTATGAATGAAGAAAGTTGTAAATTTCCCGCGCGCGGGAATCTACGTCGACGTCAGGCCGCCTCTCCAAAATGACAGCTGAGATGAGTGCGCACTTGGTGAGCGAGAGAGAGAAATAGCACAGACGACGTTAACAGAGACGTCAACTGCGCGGTCGACTGAGACTACATTTTTCGTAGAACAGAAGGCAAAACGCAAGACAGAAAGAAAAAAAAAACCAAAAATTAACCAAAACCAAAAAAGCAACGGCATCGCATGTGTTGAAATTGCAAAAACAAAAAAACAAAAATTATGAACGTAGCCAAAAGTAGAGCCGCCGCGCCGCTTCTTATTTATTGCTCGTCGCTTGTTGCGGAGCTTTGAACTTGTCTAGTGGGCATTATTTGCTCACTCACCTGTTCCGGATGAAGACTTTCGTTGCTGAAGTTGAAACTGCTGTAGTTCTTGTTGCATTGGGCGATGGAGATTTGCTTAGCGGTAGATGATATAGCGCTCGATCGATTAATAATGTATTTAGAACGTATCCAAGATCAAGCAGCGTTCCATGCGTACACAGACAACTGGGAACTGGGCAAAATGGTGACAAAATTGGTGCTTTAATTCCCACAACGTTGCGCTCCACGCGGATGAAAAAATAAATTGCACACACACTCGACTCGACTCGCACACACACACAGAAATACACAAGCACAGTCACAGTAGACACACAGTCACATAGCAAGTAGCCGTTCAGTATTTTTTTTTTCTGTCTTTTTTATTATTATGTTTTTTTTCGTGTCACTGGCAACAAAAAAACACCTTAATTCAAGGCCAAGTGCGGTCAAAACATAGTATGCCTGGATTCTGTGTGTGTGTACGTGTATTGTGTGATTTGTGCACAATTATATCGAATACTTGAAGGGATATCAAACCTTTTAATAGTTTTACAAAAATTAAAGTGAACTGCGCTGTCGCCGACAGAGACAGAGAGAGAGAGTGTCAGCATTTATTTCCCTCTCTTTATCGTTATCGTTTTAAAAGAAAGAGCATATTTTTAGAGATGATCGATATTTGATAGTTGAACATTTATAAGCAAAACGATGTTTGGGCCGAAACACATTTATGAATTTGTCATTCACAACGAAAAATGTAAACATTGTCAGCGTAAAATTGAATGGCAATTATAGCGGGCAAATTAAATATTTTTACTATTTGTTATTTCTTTACATAATAAATTAATTATAATTAAATTTAAATATATATATGTATATATATAAAATTTAAATATTTAAAATTTACTCAAATATGAACATCACTTTGATTAATTGATATTTAATAAATTTACAATTATATCTATAATAAAAAATTATAGCTTTACCGACGCGAAAATATTTATGCGCTGCGATTTATTGCACTGCAACTCGAAAATCGTAATAAAAGAAAAACAGCGATAAACAGTCGAAATGAGCACAGCTGCAAGAAATATGCTTAAACAGCTTTAAATATTAACAACAAAAAAAAAACACAAATTTACCATACGCAGCAGAAAACGTTACCATGATGAAAAATTTATATGAAAAACAAAAAAAAAAAACTTGCACGCGAAACTTATTCGACTTACGACGGGGAGAAGTTCCATGTTTATTGCGAATTCGTTTTGCTAACATATTAATAAAGTATAAGTTGTGAAACTTAAGAAAAGCTCAAACAGTTGACCGCTTATATTGGCGATTGCTTAAAGCCGCGCGTCGCATAATCCGATGGCTGCGTACGATCCGAAACACGGGGATAACCTTCATCGCCGGGCACACATGCTTTGCGGGATGAGATGACGCGCCAGCCTCCCTTGCGTGTCCAATCCTGCAAAGGCAAAAGTTTAATTTTAAGTAAAAAAAAATAATAGAAACTGTGGAAACACTCAGAGGTGCAGAGCAGCGCATGTTCCACTCTTGCCTCTCGCTCGCACTCACATTCTGATTATATTTGAAATAATAGGCGGCACTGTAGATGCCTGTCAATGCAAGCAATGCTTTACCGGTCCAATAACGCACAGCAAATGCTCTTTGGAAACCCTAAAATATGTTATTAAATTTTTTTATTATATGTTTTTCTTTTTTATTGATTACATAACAAAACTGAACAAATGGCAAAACTTACCAGTGCCGGTGTTAAAGCTTTGCAAACTGCATCGAGAGGTGCACGATATAGACGTTTAATTGGATTATTCAATTCAAGCTCTAGGGCTGGCACCTTGCGTGGTCCATGGTGCAATTCCTGATCCTTGAGCCACTGTTTGCGCCATGCGCGTTCATCTGGTGTCATACCAATGAGACGCTCACGTTCACGGACCATGCGACCTGCAATGGCCATGGGCTTAACGCCACCTGTATCTGATGCGCCGCCGGCAACCATTTTGCTCAATGTTTTTTTTTCTCGTGGAAAATTGAGAAAATTTATT
>JBAMBR010005982.1:0-65758 GCA_037044475.1 Zaprionus obscuricornis | reverse complement strand
AAAGAACGTAAATTGAACATATGTATATATAAAACATATGTGAATACATTTATATATATGAAATGATTTACATATATGATTAATATACATATATAGTTATATATATAAATATATAGTAGTTGTTGATTATGGTACATCGATTTTCATTATAGACGTATTATGCGGTGTATTTTAATCTTACGATTCGTAGACCATATTATTTGTGTATGACAAATATATCCCTTAAAACTTTATTAGATCTGAAAACATAATTTAACAAAATTTCAAAACTGACAAATTTTGAGCGTTTTTTTTTTTGTGTGTGGTTTAACAATTGAAATAAATAGATCAGCAATTTGTTAAACTTGTCTCTAAATATATAAGAAATTTTTTTTTGATTAGTCTTAGTATGTGACATTATCAATTTGATAGCCAAAAACTTGTGATTGCCATAATGTCATTGGTCCCTCCGGTAGTAGTATAATCTCATTGTTTGATGTCTTTCCATTTAGCTGATCCTCGCAACGATATTTAAAGGCACTAATCTTAGTAATAAATGCATTAATACATTCAAGTTCAATGCCAGCAAAAGTGTTTGCCTTAAGCGTATGTAGCAAACGTGCGCTGAAAAATAAAAAACGATAAAGCATTAAAAAAAATCATGAGTCACATCAAATACAAAAAAAAAAAAAAAAAAGAAAACAAACATATTCATAAAATGTTGTTTCTCCAAGCAGAGATTGTCAATCATTGGTAACAAAAAATTTAGTGGTAATAGACGATTGCGACGCTGTATTGTATCAGTTGGTAAACGATGTACACTCATCATCTGCACCAAAAGCTCTAAAGTTTCATTGAAGACATGCAAACGCAAGAGCCAAGCATCTCGTTGACTGGCATTTTCATTCACTAGCTTTAAATGACCAGCCAGAGCAGTAGTGATAGTATTCATTGTGGTAGTTTCCGTTGGCAAATGCAGGTGAATAATGGCCAAAGCATGAGCATAGAGATCAACACGTCGATTGATAAGTACAATTATCAATTTACTTAATTCTATACTAATCAAATCAGGTTTTATTGTAAGCTGCAAAAAAATAAAGAAAAGAAGTTAAATTCAAATATAAAAAAAAAAAAATAATATATTAATCAAATCTCTACTATTCTCTCTTACAGTCTTATAAAGCAATAACACTTTCCATATGCGATTGCTTGGCATATTAATCAGTTTCCTTTTGTGCAGCGAACAGAAGAGCCAATGCATTTCCAGTACATATGAATAGTATAGCGTATTGCAGCGTGCTTGCATTGCATATTTTCTATCCGAAACATGATCCACGAGAAGATCATAAGTGCGTGCGGTTAACAAACTCCGATGCTGATAAGGCAACGATAATAGTTCCTGATGATAAGGCAATGATACTATAAGCAGCACGACAGTGGCACAAAAATATGTCTTCAATTGTGGCAACTCAATTGTTTCATTATTCATTTCACGCACACACATATCATGCAATTGCAGTGTTAGTCTAGGAATATTATCTTTATGCTGCTCCTTTTGCACATCATGCAATGAATGCCATTCCCTTTGCATTGTGGCTAGCATTAGGGCCAAACATTCGGCACCAAACAGCTCTGCAAAATAGATCAATAATTATTATTATTTATAATAGTTAAACATAAATAATACATTTATTTACCCAAATAGTTATTAACAGGTCCAGGTCCCATTAGTTGAATAGCCAACGTCTCATACATATCACAAACTAATGAACCCCGCAGCTCGCCTAACTGCAGCAAAGAGAGCAAACGTCGAACACATATCGCATAAGATTGCAATAGCTCCTCGTCATGTTCATGTCTCTCATCATGTCCAATTAGCATTGAGGATAGCTCTGCGTATTGATCCTGCAACGTTTGTACTGCTACCGCAATCAAATAATCATTTCCAGTCACCGCCGCCGAACGACAAATGTTACCAAAAAGCCAATTCATTTCAGCCTTTTCAAGTGTTTCATCCTTAAGAAATTTTTCAAGACAAAATGTCTCTAGTTGACCCAACAAATGCCATTTACTTTCCAATATATTGGGAAAATCAATAGCATTATAAATGCCATAAAGTACGGTACGTGTACGTGGTCGATGACCATTACGTTCGATCATACGTGACCAATTACGGAATAGACTATGAATTTGAACTTTAGCCACTTCCCAATTAGCATACTGTTCGGTATATATCTCAAAGAGAGCAAGGATAGCATGTGCGGTGAATAGAGCCAATTCGTTGCGTACATTTGATGCGACAAGTATATAAAAATAATAACTAAATTTACCAAATGGTTCAAAATGTGGAATTAAATCATTTAAATAGGATTTAAGCCAGCATATGGCAAGACTATATGATATGCAACGTCGTGAATTGTGTTGTGTCTTCAAGAAGACTTCAATAACATGGACAACAATTCGCTGATCATCGAAATGACGACGTGCCAATGTTACATATAGTTTAGCTGCCGTTGAACGAACGATTTTACTGCGCGATCCTTGCAACAATACTAGTAGAATCTGTTCAAGAAAACGGCGTGGAAAAACCTCAACGCTAACCACATGGCTGAAAGTATAATGATATGGATAGAATATAGAATGACAATATATATACAATAATTAGAAATAGTTAATTAACCTTTGTAATGTTTGCATATAATCGAGTGTTGCGTGTACTAATGTACTACTATTGTTTTCTTTGAGTGTATTGAAATTGATGGCCAAAAATTTATCATGAATTAGTTGACTAGTGAAAAGGCGCAAATATAGATTTCCAGCTTCATCACGCACTTGTTCTTCGGCAAATTTATTAAGCATTTTCTGCATGAACTTATACATTTCTATGAAATAATTGTTTTCGGTTACCTAAATGAAAAATATATAAAAGCAGCAATCAAAATAATTATAAATAGTTTTAAGTATTTGCCAAGTAATAGTGTCTATGTATGTTTTCATAACTCCCTACCTCACAGCTGAAAGCGCTGTAAACAAAATTCAATGCAGACGTTTTACCACAAAATAGCTCAAAGTTATCCTCAAAGAGCTCCAACATGCGCGGCACCATAAACTCGTACGATTCTTTGTAGCTAAATGAAGAAATTTTGCAATAAAGGTTTAACGATCGGTTTGATCGATCGTCTATTTGTACTTACAATATGCCATAGCGTGACAATATGGCAAGTCTTAGGCACATATCCTTTAATTGTGCATATTCTACATCATCATCTGGCAATAATTTAACCAGTCCACGTAATATTGCAAACGATAATCTGGCCAATGGCTCACACAGATACTTTTCAACCACACAATCTTGAGTGTTCAATTTGATTGTTATGGAATGTATGACATTTGTCCAAACATCGACAACACGCAAATACGATGGTACTGGTTGTATTAAATTATAAAAATCTAAATTTAATCGTGTGCAGGCGACATCATCGCGCATACTGTATTCATAATTGAGCAATGAACTTGGTAATGTTAATAGGAATTGTTCAATGCCATGGAGTATAAATGGAACTGCATTAAATATATATTCCAAATTATCATTACCATATGGATAAACATGACTTTCTTCGAATTGTTCCAAGCTAACGGTAAAATTGATACCCACTGCACGAAAGCATTGTCCAACGAAATCATGCGATACTCTATTTAACCAATTGTGAGGTCTTAGAGCTACACAATGTATAAATTTTGCAGCATATTCGTTTGTTGTATACTGCAACAAAACAAAAAAAAAACATATACATATACATATACAAAAATAATGCACAAATAATACACAAATACAAATAAATCAGTGATCATGGCTTTTTATGGCAATTTACAACTAACCTCGATATCGGCGCCGGTCGAAATTGCAGTCACAAAATCCATCTTTCTATTTTTACAAAAACACTCAAATTAAAAGTATAACTTTACAACGCAATTAAAATTAAAATTAATTCTACCCTACGTTTTGAACACTTCCAAATGCGGCAAATTTCAGTCTACTGTTGTGATCCGTTAACCTTGTAATGTGACATCAATATGGCGACTTACTTCGTTAAGTTTTTCCTTACAAATATCGCACAATCATTCATCGCTATGTTATACTCAAATTTATTATCGTTGTGGATATCGATACCAGTTGACTTTTATCGATAACAAATTTTGGCGCAATTTGAAATTTTATTTAAAAAATGAATTTTGCAAAGTACTTTTTTTTTCTCAAGTAATTTATAGTTTTTATCTTAATTTTATTAATTCTATATTTAAAAATTAATAAAAAATTATTTTGAAAATATTTGCACACTTTACTATTATATTAAAAATTTTGCATATAGATTTTTTCGATTTCACATTTTTATGATAAAAAAATTTTTATACATTTTATAAAATTTATAAATAATAATGTAAATATTTTGAAAATATTTTCACGCTATGATAGTATATTCAAACTTGTGCATATCGATTTTTTCCATTAAATATAAACAAATTGCAAAATTTGAAATTTAATTATTTTTTTTATTAAGAAACAGAAATATATTATACAGTACTTTTCAGTAAAAAAAATTGAAGTGAATATTTGGAAACTAAATAAACAATTGCGAACATTTCGATATCATTATTTTAACATTATTTCATTAAGTTTTGCTTTAATATCTTCCAGTCTGTTGTCTTTAATTTCTTTACGTTTTTGTTTTTGATCTTTTTTTGCATTCTTCTCAATAATTTGTTGCATTAATTTAATAGTTTTATTATTTATAAATTTATAAAATATTTCATTTTCCCAAAAGACTTCACCGCGAATATTCATTTCAATATTATTCTTCTGTTCTTGCTTGTTATCATAACTTGATGATATGGTTATCTCTTTTTTCCCATCTTTCATATGAACAGAAATTTTTAATTTTTCTGGAATATCAGCCATCTTAAATTTTACAAAACGTAATAGATCAAAGGGTCCCCACGATCGACATAGAGACAATTCAATACAACTCAGCATATTGGATACAAAAATAAGATTATTGACTTCAGCTAGAGCTAGAACAGTCTTTAAAGAAAAAATAATGGAATTATTATAGAGTAACGTACATATATGTAAATGGTATTTACCTGTGTATCACCAATAGCCAAAGCGCTGATCAAATTCATCAATACGATCGCCACGATGATTACAAACCATAAGAAGATTACACGGCTCATCCAACCATCGTAATAAACAATATCATTCTCATTGAATTCTCCCGTCGACATGATCGTTGTTTTTAGGAAACTTAACATTATGCTTTCAAAATTATGAATGTTCAGTATGTAAAAAGCTAAGGAGAATGATGCTACGAGTATTAAATATGGTATGCAACTCTTAAGATATGATTTACAGACTTCTTCAAATATCATAACGGGCGTAGCAAGAAACTTAATTGGTTGCATTGCAATAAGATAGATGAGCTTATGACCCAATAAGATAATTGTAATCGCTGCTACAATACGTTTATTATACATATCGGTAGTTGGAAAATTTATTATAGTTAATATACTTAAAATAATAAAAATTATATTCGAAATTCGATTTACTAGAAACTTGAAATGAGTTCGAAAAACTTGAATTAGTTCACAAATCGATAAATATCCAATACCAATCCAGGATAATATTTGAAATATTAAGAGACTTGTACCCGAAATTTCAGTTGAAAAAATTAAAAGTATGTTTGTTAGGAGAATCATGCTAATCAGTAAGTTAATCAAAAAATGAAATATATAAAAATAGAAAACGCTATCTTGCTTAATAAAAATTAGAGTTGAGATTAACGGATGACTAAGTAAATTTCGAAGATTTTTAGTTCGACTAATAGCACAAATAAGATCCATTTCATTATCGCATAAATGACGATTCATATTCTTAGGCAATTTTAAAGTGGAACAGTTAAGCATTATTTGTATATTAGTATCGATACGATTGCTTTCCATAGATGTAATGCAATTGTCGAAATGCTCCTCTAAAAACTCATAATCCATATCTTGCACGATTAATTCATTAAATTGACCCTTACATCCCAGATATGCGCCATGACGTAGTAGTTCTCGCACAGCAGTCTCATGATTAAATAATATTGCATAGTTTAGTGCAGTCTTACCACTTCTATCGACTTGATTGACATCCACATCGCCAGAAGACAGTAGCAATTGAAAGCATTTCTCAAAATTCTTAAATGATTTAATGGGCGTACTATTTGGTTCCCACATGGAAATGTTTAATGTAAGCAGATCATAGGCATTGATCAAGGTGAGATCCTTCCGTTGCAATAGTTTCTTCAGAACATCCCAATTACCATTTATGACGGCAGTCCTTATATACTTATTTAATGTTTCCGTATTTAAAACAAGATCATAAAGATTAAACAAGTAGTCAAAACATCTATTGCAGCCACGACTGATAGATTCATCTATTAGAACACTTCGTCCTCCTTGATATGAGCTAATATGCTGAAGAAATTGATCTTCCTGTTCCTGTCGTAAATGTCGCAACAACTGATCCACAGTCATCGGAAGTATATTGTTTGTTGGCAATTTAAGATTTGGATTCCATTCCAGTAGCTCGCCATGTAATTCATCATCGATTTCAATTCCATTTTGTTGTAGAAGCAAATCAATCAATTTCTGTTTATCGGACTCCATAATTTTAGTGTTATAGAGGACATAGTGTAGTGGCGCACTATCCGTAGAATCAGTAAGATTCGGAGACGCACCATAGCTGAGTAGTAATTGCATACATTTATATATTTCATCGGCATTAGATGCATCTAAATTTCGGGCTAGCGAATTTAATGGCGTCAATTCATTATATTTATTGTTTAATTGAGATTTTGATCTCGAAAATTTCTGAGCTTCCAAAATAATATGTAGAATTTCACTATCTCTCGAATCAGCAGCAAAATTCAAAGCTGTTTTCTGCTTCTTTTCATTGACCTACAATGGTAAAAAATAAATTAGTGTCAATTTCAGCACTAGGCATATATGTATATAATATACTCGTAAATTATATGCTTGGTGTTTTCAGTTTATATATTTTATTAAGTTTTTTACTTACATAGTTTGGAGAACAGTTGTTTTCGAGACATATTTTAATAAATTTGGCACAACCTTTGGTTGCTAGCAATTTCTCATATATACTTATTCCATTTTTGTCCGGTGCATTGGGATTTGCACCGAATTCTAAAGCCTGTCGAAAATCAGCTAAATCATTGGTTACCATAGCCAGACTTAATTTCTGTTGTAAGTCCATATTTTCGCATCAAACTGTATTTCATAACTAAAGCATAAAATCTGAGACGTATACATTTTATAAGAAACTGAGTTTCTTAAGAACGAATGTACATATATCCGTGATTCATATTCATGTATATAAAGTTATCTACAATTCTCACAAACTCACAACCCACAAAGGAATAATGGGCTCATGAAGTGTTTATGTACATATATGTTATTTGTTATCAGGATTAACAGCCGAGTCGATCCGTATGAGCGTGCGTATGAACACCAAAATATCGGATGCTATAAAAGCAAGAGATTTCATTTTTTCAAGTGCTTGTTGCAGGTAGATAAAGTTTAAGTTTAAGCGGGTATTACATAGTCGTGCACACTCGATTGTAGCTATTTTACTTCTTATGATAAATACAAAATTCGAGATATTATGCCGGCTCAACCGCAACACATATATGTATGTATATATATGTATATTATATATTTTTTATTTAGGCTTTTGAGATTTCAAACATTTTATTTATTCAAATCAAATTTTATATATATATATATATATATATATATATATATAGTGTTATATATATTTATAAGTGTATATATATTTATAAGTAAGTCCATATTTTCGCATCAAACTGTATTTCATAACTAAAGCATAAAATCTGAGACGTATACATTTTATAAGAAACTGAGTTTCTTAAGAACGAATGTACATATATCCGTGATTCATATTCATGTATATAAAGTTATCTACAATTCTCACAAACTCACAACCCACAAAGGAATAATGGGCTCATGAAGTGTTTATGTACATATATGTTATTTGTTATCAGGATTAACAGCCGAGTCGATCCGTATGAGCGTGCGTATGAACACCAAAATATCGGATGCTATAAAAGCAAGAGATTTCATTTTTTCAAGTGCTTGTTGCAGGTAGATAAAGTTTAAGTTTAAGCGGGTATTACATAGTCGTGCACACTCGATTGTAGCTATTTTACTTCTTATGATAAATACAAAATTCGAGATATTATGCCGGCTCAACCGCAACACATATATGTATGTATATATATGTATATTATATATTTTTTATTTAGGCTTTTGAGATTTCAAACATTTTATTTATTCAAATCAAATTTTATATATATATATATATATATATATATAAGTGTTATATATATTTATAAGTGAATGTACATATTTACAGCATAGTTTTGCGTACTGCAATGCAAGTTGTAGTAAAAGCCAACGAAATTGCTTTCAAATATATGAAATGCGTGTTTCTAATACAAATTTTCCAAACTAAACTTGACTATAAGAAAAATAATAGTAATAATAATAATAATGATAATAATATATAATCAGCCAAATCGAAACTAAATTAAACTAAAACTCATTTGTTACACTGTCGTCTTAAATACGATTTCAAAATGTGAGAACAAAAGAAATGCAAAAGTTATAAAGTATTTACGAATTCAAGACTAGAGAAATACATGTTGCCTTCTCGCATATACATATTCAAAGATATATATATATATATATAATTATCTATTTCCATTTGTCAATTACACTGTTCATATAAAATGCAAAATACTTTAAACTGTTTGTCCATTCCATTAGATAAAGGCATTCTTTAAAAGTTCCTTAGTGTCTCTCTGCAGCAGGCACTTTCTGGCTCGTTTTCAACTATAAATCTTAGCTAAATCTTTTCTAGTTACAATAATAAAATAGTTCTTATATCATTTTCGTTTGTTTTGTTTTTTGGTTTCAATGCTGAATAAACTTAAAACTTGTACTGAATGACTTCCTATTTTCCTATTTCCCTTTCTTTCTTTCTTTCTTTCTCTCTCTCTCTCTCTCTATTTCTATATTTCTTTCTCTGCCTGACCTGCTAATATTTCTTAAGCTGCTCATATGTTATAAAGAATATTATATTCCAGGGTCCCATGCGCACCCAAGTTGGTATAAAGCCTTTATATAAAGCCAAGAGGCCTTCGTTGCGAATCGTTTGCACAGCACAGTCGAGACTTCCACTATAAAGTTTCGCCGCCGTTGCTGTTCCACTGCCGTTGACCATTGTCACATGTCGTTGATTCATGAGACGTGTCTGTAAATCAAAAACATTTTTAATACATATTATTTAACTCTTCCGCTGTACTTACTCGTATCACATCGATGGGCGTCGATGCGACTGCACTGCCTAAACTGGCAATAAAGCTCGAACTGCAAAAAATACAACACAACGACATGAAAAAAAATCACATAAAATTATACACTTTGAATAATATTTTGTTTGATTCATACATAAAGTGATTAGCGACATGATCACCAAAAGCGCTCATTAGCTGCAATTTGCAGAAATCATATACTGGCAGCTCCACTGAGGCAATAACCACCGCTCGTTGGGCAGTTGGTCCAACGCCACGCCATAATCCGCGCACTCCTTCATATTTATATATCTCTCGAAAACAGCCCAACAGACCCTGATGATCGCTGCCTTTGCCATGTACCTGCATGCGAACCTTTAGCACATCTGTGGGATTCGCAATGGCTGATGAAATTGCACCAGCTCCTGCTGCACATAATATATTGCTCCAAACACGTTCGCTGCCATCCTCATCTGTGAGCAAACCACGCTCGTTCGCTAGCTTTTTGAGGGTATAGTAGGTGCCAAATTTAATAGTACCATAGGTCGCCTGACGTAGTACCGCGGGCCAAATTCTGCAACGAGAACAAAACAAATTATTTTCTCATATCACAAAAAAAAAAATAGAAAACAAAAATGTTGAGGGAACAAAGTCTGAAAGGGATTGCTCGATGTGCGCTTATCAATTGAAACGTGGGCAAAGTTTAAGAGTATAATTTTTGTTGATGATGCATTTGATCAGACGTTAGAATACCTTACGCTGCATTGAGTAAGTAATGGGGCCTTCAATGTACTTATGAAGTTAAAGCTATTTTACTGCTGCTCTATATATAATAGAATTTTCTGATGAACTAAAAATTATTTTCATTTTCCTAAAAGAGATACATTATTTTCTTCTCTGTTTTATACAATTTTTTTCTCTTTTGCTAATTTAACTTTGTGACAATTTACATACAGGGTACATACAAGTCGAAAGTATACCACTACTTCCTCTTATCAAATTGCACACAATTCTAACTACAGTTATATGACGTGCATATGTATTAGTGTCTCATGTATCATGTATCCATGTATCATATCATAGGTTAGCACGTTATTGGGTCACACATTGTCATTGGGGGCCTATTGCTTACCCAGAATATAGAGCACGTAGTCCTTCTTCCTTTGAGATTTTCACGAATGCATCAATCATTCCACGGTATCGCAATTGCGAAAATGTTTGATCAATTTTCTGCCCTTGAATTTGCAGGCGAGTCTTTGTTGTGTCAATTGGAAATGTGCCTGCATTACAAAAGAAAAAAAATTAAATAAATAATAAATAAATATATATATATAAATACACATACAAACATGTACGTACGTACACACAACACATACACGTGAGACAAGTGTTTGTTTACAACAGATTTTCGATTAACCGCTGCAATAGTTGCAAGATTCTTGCTAGCGATAAGCAGCAACTATTAACTTACCAAACTCGGCTGTTATGGACGCCAGACCGCCATAAACGAATGGACGCCAGTCTTTCACTTCGCCCATGGCAGCAACATCAGCAGTAGCAGCAGCAGCAAAATAATGCCAATTGCACCTGTTGAGTGCGTGCAACTCTCGTTTTGCTTAAATTAAAAATACACAACAAAAAAATCACGCAACAAACATGCCGTGCTTGCGGAAAATTATGCATTGCAGCGCGTTATCGATACTATACGATATTTCGATAAATATGCATGCATGCTAACAGTTGGCACTATCGATATAATAGAACGAATGTTTACACTACACAACAAAAAATTTCAATAGCATAGATTGAAAATATTTTAAATACTCAAAAAAAAAAAAATACTAAAAATTTATTCAAATTTGTTAATAGATAAAATAATAAATTAATCAATTATTTTTAATAAATAAATATAATACTGAGTTTATTTAGTTGACTAAAAATTAAGCACTTTCATAGTTTTCCGTTATAATTTCAAATAAATTCAAATTGATTTAAAAAACAATTTTTTATTTAATGAATAAAAATAATAAATAAATCAAATACAGGCGAGTCTCGATAATTCGAAATGGCACGGGGATCATATTTTTTACGAATTATGGAGTATTTCGAATTATTTTTAAATTATTTATTTGATTTCTTTTCAAGGGAACAGAAATCTTTACTAATTATTGAGAATTTCGAATTAACGGGGTACGAATTATCGCGACTCGACTGTATTTATAAGTAATAAATAAAATAATTAGTTTAATTATTGATTTTAATAATTGCTAATAATAATTGTATATAATATAATATAAAATAATAATATATAATTATATAAATTAAAATTAAATTAAATTAATTTTAAAAAAATATATACAGTCGAGTCTCGATAATTCGAAATGACACGAGGATCATATTTTTTACGAATTATGGAGTATTTCGAATTATTTTCAAATTATTTATTGAATTTCTTTTCAAAGGAACAGAAATGTTTACGAATTATTCAGAATTTCGAATTAACGGGGTACGGATTATCGAGACTCGACTTTATATGTTAATTACGTACGTTGCTCAACTTCTGTGTTGAAAAAGCTGCAGTTTCTGCTTCTTCATTTTTGTCACTACCGATAAAATATCAGTATGCAATCGGATTTTTTCTTGTGAAATCTCATTCTAGATAAATTCGTCTGGCGGTAAATGACAAGCAAAATGGATTTTGATCTTGCAATTGATAAAGTTATTGAAAAAATTAGCTTTTCAAATGATGAATATTTAATTTGTATTAATGATGTGCAAATTATATCCGACGAATTAAATAAAGTGTCCAAGTCAATAACATCGCCATTTAGCGAACTCTTTGCAGAAATACGTAGCACAGGTAAGTTCAAAATTTATGACAAATTGCATAATCATGCATATGCATGTATGTACATATATATATATATATATATATAATTTATTACAGCTTCATTTATGAAAGGCAATGCCGTTGATTTAATTCCCGATTTCAATTATTATTTGCCCTTTAAATTACCATTGAAATTTAAGCCAAAATATCAATATCAAAATGTTAAAAATCTTTTACAATTAAAGACAAAAGAAAAAAGTATCCTGGTTGAGAATGAATATTTATCGGCAGATTGTTTCCACGTCTTACTCAATAAACATATTAATGATACTGTGGATAAATTGCATATTATTAAATGTGATAATGATCGAATTTATAAATTAACATGGAACACTCGTAAAATGGGAAATCAAATAATTGGACATAATATTCGAGCAATACAAATTAATCCAAATATTATTGATGTTGATGTTGCTGTTGATGATGAAGATGAAGTTGAAGTTGAAATTGATTTTTCTATTGATAGAAATGATATGATAGATGACAATCTATATGATGATGATCCATTTCCACTTATTGAAATACGTTTTGATTTTGTACCAGTTATGAAATTTCTTTTCTATGAAACACCATTGCCCAGTATTGTGGCTGACAATGTGGAAGGTGCTCGCTATTGGATTACTTGTAGTGCCTTTACCCAGGATAATATTACTATATTCTCCAAGGTGACGCCATATTGGCAACTACTGAAAGATGTACAAAAGACAAAGGCAAAAAATGCTGTGCGCTTGATTAAGATCATTGGCCGGAAATATAATGATAATTACTTTCTAGAAATTGGTAACATTAAGAATGCCATATTCTGGCGTGTTCAAGAACTTGGCCCCATCTATGATACTTTGACTCAAATATCATTATTTATGGATGTAAGTGAAGATGTCGCTATATCGACAGCTGTCTCGATTTTTTTTTTTTTATTTAATATCATTTTATTCTAATATTACAGTTACATGCCTATTTGATCAATGGTATTGTTCACAAGTCAAGTCCAATTGGGGAATTATCAATGAAATTTAAATTTCTAAAACACTTTGATGAAATCTTAGCACTAAACCAAGCTGTTAAAGCTATGCAAACAAAGGGGAAAATTGATCTCAACAATTTGTTGGAAATATATGGATTACCCCCAGAACCATGAATCAATGCTCTTCATATGCATACAAAAACACGCTCCAAAGAAAAAAAAAAAGGACCAAAAAGCATAAAAATTTGCATTTACGATCAGTTATATATATATATATATATGAAACTTTTAAAGACTTCATGAATCAATATTAAATTCATATTTTCATCTAAATTTATATTTCCAAAGAAAAAAAAAAATATATATATATATATATATTAGCTATAAGAAAATTTAATTTTTTTTTCAAAACTTTTGAGAAAATTATAAAAAGTTTTCTATGCAAAACCAAAAAAAAAAAGAAGAAAGCCTCATATTAAGTATTAGTTATATATGTATACTATATAATCTGAATGAAATTGAAATATTCTGTTAAAATATGAAACTTTTGTCTGAATATAAAATATATGAAACTTTTGATAAATAAAAAATAAAATCATATTACATATATTTCTAACTAAATTTATATTTCCAATGAATTACAAGTAGAATTAGTATATCTTTATAATTTGAAAATTGTATTTTATTTAAAAAAAAACTTTTGATGAAATTTATAATAAAATTATCACATTTCCTTACTTATATATAAAGTAGAATCCGGTTATAACGACTCTGCTTATAGCGTCCGTCCGGTCCCCATGCAAACTTATACATACAAACTACTTTCGGTTAGTGCGTCCTCCGGGTATAACGACGTAAAATTGTAGGTCCCTTGAAAGTCGCTATACTGTACTTATATATATTTACTATATAAACTGAATAATCAGCATGAAGCATGTATTTTCTTATAAAAACTTTTCAACAATAATAAATTCCATATACAGTCGAGTCGCGATAATTCGTACCTCGTTAATTCGAAATTCTCAATAATTCGTAAAGATTTCTGTTCCCTTGAAAAGAAATTCAATAAATAATTTGAAAATAATTCGAAATACTCCATAATTCGTAAAAAAAATATGACCCCCGTGCCATTTCGAATTATCGAGACTAGACTGTAATTCTTAGAGTCTTTTGCCTGTGAGTTACTACTGTAGTTTGTTTACAGATAAATATGTATATAGAAATATATAGATATGTATGTTTATTAATTCATACAAATGAATAGAAGTTAGACATAACAAAAGTGGTCCAAAAAACTGCGTCGTGCAGCGAATTTGACATGCAAATGTTTTTTTTTTGTAAGCTTTACGAACAGAAAAAAAAAACAATAACCAATGGGAATTCCTAAGGTTCAACTGGGTTCTCCGGCCTTCGCCTTGTATCATCTCTCTCACTGTCTATGCGAGTGTATGTGTGTGTGTGTGTATGTAAATGTGTTTAGTTGACAAATTCGACTAATTAAATCTCAAATCTTGACTAAATTGTGTCTGTTGTTGGTTAGTACAAAAAAAAAAATGCAGAGTATCACGTATGTAGATTTTAGATTAAAGATTCATTATACTTTGTGCAAAATATACATATACATATATATATGTATATGTATATGTATATTTTTTTTTGTTTTGTTTTATTTATTTGTTGTTTTTGTCTGTTTGTATCCACACGTCATTCATTTGAAATTCAATCGTAGACCGGATCGTGAAAGTCGACGTCGGCGTCACGGCGTCAGAAAGTCGCCGGCGTTTTGGACTAGTTCAAGTCTGTGTTTGTTTATCGAACGGCAGCATGGCGAGACACCGACAGCGACAGCGTAAACTGAGCTAAGATAGCCTCATGGTGCGGCAAAGTGAAGTGAAGTGTTAGGTGCAGGTGCAGATTGTGACTGAATTGAATTGAGACGATCGGGCGAATTGATGCTATTTGGGTTTAACCCGGAGACGGCAACGGCGACATCGAGTCGCTTGGCCAACAATGAAATAAAAACAAAAATCGAAAATAAAAAAAACAAAAATAAAAAATAAAAATAAGCAAAAAAAAACAAAACAGAAAAAGAAAAAGAATTTAGCTAATTGATTGTGCTAAAAAAAAAATGTAATTTAATTTTCATTATTTTACAGTTAATTTAGTTTAATTGCAAATTCCATTGTGTGTTTCATCAATTTAGTCGATCGTGTCGATCTGTCTGTCTGCTAAGTGATTTTTGCCAGTGGAGCGTACAGGTTCTAAAAGGCAGCGCGTGGGCAGTGGCCAATGTCTGCCGTTGCCAATGTTGATGACAAATGCTTTTAGCCATTGTTTCTCTACATTGTGGACAAAATAAATTAACAGCATTAAGTCGATCGTGTTTTTATATATATTTATACAAATATGTATTGTAAATTTTTTATTTTATATTTATGCAGCGCGATATTTTGTTTTTTTTTTACTCTCACACGTTAGAAAAATGTAAAAGCAGTGCGAAAATAAAAACAAGAATTCGTTATAATCCTTTTTTTCCCGCCATCATCGAGTTTAAAGTCGATCAAAGTTATCAATCATCTATTCCGCTGCTTTCACCAGATGTTTGATTAAATTCATCCTCGCCGATGCTGCTTCTGCTGCTGCTGCTTAGTTCCATTTCACTGGCAATGGCATCGAACAGTGCATAGGAATCCACTGAATCAACTAACGATAATTCGCTGCTGCCCGACTCTGAGGTATTAAGCAATGGCATTACATCCTGTACATGAGTTGAGGCATAATAATGTGAATTGCACTCTTTGACCAGATCCAGACGTACTGCAACATCGAGCAGTACTTTCATTTTCTTTTTAAATTCTGTCAAATTTTGAGTTGCAATTTTTGAAACATCTAGTAGTTTATCAATAGATATCGGCTCATTAACTTTTCTCAGGCAATTAACTAATTGCGTCATCATTGTATTTAACTTTTGAGTCATTGTACAAAAAAAAAATACGATTAAGATTTAGTAACAAAAAAAAATTACGATTTAAATATTATACTCAAAATGTATTTTTTATTTTTATTTTAATTTTATTTTTTTTTTTGTTATACTTTCTGTGTGTAGAACTAGAGTAAAAATTATTTGAACAAAAATGTTTTCGAGTTTACGTAAAATTTTGATTACAATAATATCAAAGTGTACTATAAAAAAAAATAATAATAATAATAAAAATTTGAGCACAAAAAAAGTCAATTCAAGTATTTGCAAAAATACCAAAATGAATTTATGATATTAGTTTGTCAAATAATAATAAAAAAAAAAACAAACGAAAAAAAAAAACTGTCAAATTCGCAGAATTTATCGTGGCGACTCGCAGACGGACGCTGCGTTTAAAAATTCCTGCATAATTAGACACAATCGCAGTCGGGAAATAGATTCATAAAAAATAAAATTAACCGGACCGGTCTGGACAGTAGCGCGCGACGTCGGCGACGTGTAATAAAAACTTCACGCAGCGCGTTCCATCGAGCGATTAGCACATGGCTGAGAGGCCCGCTAAAAGCTCTGAGGCTGATACTAAGGCTGACTGTGAAGTCTTAGTTTTAGTCTTAGTCTTAAACTGAGACCGAAACCACTCAAATCGCTTGATGGATTATTGGCAATTTCTTTGGCGCCAGACTTTGAGAGCTTCTTCTAATTTTTATATGCGGATTTCGATTTTTCAGTTGGGGTTTTTTTTTTTTTTTCTTCTGCTAAACAAAACACGAAAAAATAAAAAATAAAATAAAAACGATGTGCTAAATATGCAAATTGAACGTAAATTAATTTATAAAGTCTGCTGCATTACGACTTTGAAAGAAATTTCTTTCTCCAAAGTGAGCTCCGCCTACTTTTTTTTAGATTCCAAGCCATGCTGGGGAATACCAACTGTAAAAACTATAAAATGTACAAAATTAAAAAATAAGTCAAAGTCCAAGGGCAATGATTGGAGTTACAGTTGCAGATATGTATATTTCTGGTAGACAGACTCTTAAAATAACTGAAATTATGGAAGTACGGAATATGAAGGATTTCTATTTTATAAACATATACATATGTATGTATAAATATCATGTATTTTAGATGTTTCATGTAATTTATGCAGCACACGTTCGATGAAATTAATCAGCAATTAATTGTTCACATATCATTTATTAAGTACACTAGGCAATGGGGGATACGGCACTCGAGGGACCTAAAAAAAAACTGGCTACTGTTTACGAGAGATTGTTTGTTTGTTTATTATATATATATATATATATATATATATATTTTTTTTATATATATATAATTTATAGCTAATTATGCGTCACGTCAAAACAAAAAAACAAAAAAATTCATAAATATTTATCAATTTGTTTGTTGTTTACATTTTTTTTTATATTTTTTTTTATATATATTTTCTTTTTTTTTACGATTGTTGTTTTGCGATGTTGTTGTTTCTTTCAGTTACATTGTATCCAGCACGTAGTCCAAAAAATGAGCAATAAAATTAAAACGAATAAACAATAAATCAGCTATAAAAAAAAGTCTGCTTGGAATGGAATTTTTAGCATAGCTGTTGATCGGATTGGTACCCTTACCTTTCCCCTTACGCTATCTCATCTTGGCCAAGAGCTATCTCTTGTCACACCACACCCCTTAGTGGTAGAGTAGTACGAAAAATGTTGTATGTTGTACCCCCGGTCATAATTAATAAATTCCAGCGTGCGCCGCAAAATGAATTTCGGTTTTCGGTTGATTTTGAGTTGGAGTCTTGGCCAGGCCAAGGCAAAAGGCAATGGCAATGTCAAAAACAACGCCAAACACAAGCAAGCAAACAAAACAATAACAACAACATCAGAGAGTTTTGACAACAACAAATTGACGTCACACGGTCGTCGTTCGCTTGTCGCTTCTCTCGAGTGGCGACTCTTATGTTGCAAGTGTGACAAGCGTATCAAGGCGCGAAACATGTTTAACGGGTATTTAGTAGTATATTTCGAGGGGCGCCCGATGCGTTGTAGCGATATATAAAATTGCAATAGGAAAATATATATGTATATAATTTCTTTGTTTTATTATATACAATTTTAATTAAATTTGTAATAAAATTTTACATTTTATTTTATTTAATTTCATTTACTTCCCTCGTATTTATTGTCCTTCAAGTTCGTTATAGCTAGATTCAACTGTCTGTCCTTAGTCCAGTACACAGTTAATAAGTATTTTAAGTTCTGGTATGCAATAAAAACAAAACACAAAAAAAAAAATAAAAAATAAAAAAGAAGAAAACGAAAGAAACAAAAAAAAACGCAAGCAGCAGGCGACTAGTTGCCATTAAGCGTTACGCCCCCTGTCGGCTAGCGGCGTCAACTTGGCGTCAGTCGAATGGGATAATAAGTACTCAGGTAGCAGCAGCAGGTTCATCAAGCTTCAAAATGAAATATGTATTTCTTATGAAAAGTTCTCAGGCAACATCATAAACTATTTATATATGTAGGTTTAGAATTATGCTCTATTGCGAGAATTAGTTAAATTAAGTTCAGTTAAAGAAATGACTTAATCAATGCCATAAAATGAAAGCAGAAAACGTAGGCTAGGCGCACTATAAACATTCCATTCACACACCTACATACCCAAACACACAATTATAAACTAGCAGCCGGATTTTAAATGTAAAGTGATTGAACAATTAATTACACTAACTGGAAAGTAATGTAGAACAAAGACAAACTTGAAGCGTGGGAGAGCCAAGCCATACAGAATAATAATACACAATGGCGGTCAGCGCAAAAAAGTTGAAAAGAGAAAGATGGAGGCGAGAGTGCGGCGTAAGCGAAAAAGCATTTCGCCGGCAAACCTAATATCCACACATACATATATACTTATGTAGTAAATAAATAATTATGTACATATGTATGTTTGTTTGTATTAAGATTTATGGTGCGTGTTAGGCTCGGAATAACCCAAGACGCAAAAATGTGTGGCGAAAAAAGCGAAGCAAGCAAACAACGCAATCAAAAAGAAAACATGTGCTTTTGCGGCGCACAGAGCAGAGCAGCCAAAACAGCGCAGCGCAGCGTAACAGCAGCAGTATCAGCAACAGTAAAAGAGCGACTGCTACTGTGAGAGCACAATATCAGAGAGTGTGAGCGCTGCTTGAGCCAAAGTTGTTTAAATATGAGCGTAGCCAGCCACAATAGCCTCAGTTGCTGACTGTTAAGTGTTCAGTGCAAAGCTCTACAATAAAGAAGAAAACAAAACTAAGCATTAAAATTCACAAATTAAAACGTCTGTTAACGTCTAGTGAATAGCAAACAATAAAAAAACTATACACAAATAAAAAAAAAACTCTTCATTAAAATATACAAGAAAATAATTGCAAATTATCACAAAATGTACGCGGAAAAAGTTTGTGCTGCACTCGTGTTGATCGCCTGCCTCGCCTCCTTCGCTCAAGCGGCTGTTTACACTCAACCCGCGCAAATACATAATGGTTAGTATTTAAAATATACTAAATGTTAAATTTACTCAATGTAAAATGAGTTTTACACTGTTCATATAATTTTGTGATTGCAACAGTTAGAATTAGATTAATTTGTTCGTGACATTTTTTTTTTTTTTTTGGCTGTTGTTATTGTTATTGTATTATTAAATTGAATAAATATGTTAATGTGGTAGCACGATTTGTGCTTAATTGGAAACTTTTTAATTAAGTTTTTAATTAATTTCAGTCATAAACAAAGAGTCGCACATAAACATGGTCAAACGACCTTTAGCAACAATAAAAAGCGCATAAAGCTGAAAGCAGTTGGCAGTTTTTGTGATTGATTTATGGAACAGGTTGAGAGTCAAATATATATGTACATATATATATATATATATATATATATATTCTTATATAGACATACAAATATTTATATATATATATATATATATATATATATATAAAATATATTATATACATTCCTTATATAGATATGTATTTACTTAGCTTTTGATATACTTTTAATTGTAACTGTTTTGTCGTCATCGTGCGACGTCAGTCAAAAAGATTAAAAGCTATTATGTTTTTTTTTCTATTTTTTTTCGACCATCTTAAAAAAGGCAAAAAAACAATGTGATTTATATTTTGTTTTGCAGTTTTCGTTGACGTCAGTAGAAGAGAGAGAAAGATAAAGCTAAAGAAGAAAAAGAAAAAAAATAATACGAGTGTATAAACAACAACTAAATTAGTTATTTGTTATTTTTCTTTGTACGAATTTCGGTTTTTTTTTTTTTTGGGTTTTTCGCATCTGCCAAAAATTAGCATAAGAAATGTGCTGATTTTTTCGTATATATTCGTGTATATTTTTTTTTTTTGATATTTTTGTTTATTAATGCGCTAATTTGCATAGCTATGCGGATTTGTGTTACAAAAATGTCTCCAGCTAATGATAAAATAGTTTCTCGATTTTGTTTGTTGTTTATTTGTGAAGGTCGTCTAACTTCTGACCAACTAAATAAACTTAACGACGAACGCGTAATTAACGCGCACTCATAAAAATAGGCGATGAGTTCACCCTTAAAATTTCTTTATCTCTTTATCTCTCTCTCACACACATACACACATCTCAATTAACGCTAAAAATAATAATAATAAAATATATATATATATATATATATATACGTAAGGAATTAATGTACTCTTTGTACAATCTTTGAGATTGTACCGACTGCGACCTGAATGGCAAATGGCGAGTACCATTAATCAAAAATTGTTCGACAGTTCAACATTTCGACAGTTGACTGCCGCCGGCAAATTGTTATAAATAAAAGCAAGCTGAGCGCAATTGTTTGCAATTGCCACTTGAAAGTTTTATTTTTTATTTTTTCCTTCTTCACATATTTATTTATAAACATACTTTGTTCCATAACTGTTGAGCATGACTGTCAAGTTCGTTGCTTAAGTCTTTTTTTTTGCCCACTTAAGTTTGTGGCTTAAGTCTTTTGAGCAAAGTCATGCCAAAAAAATAAAAAACAAAATTAATCGAAATATAATATGATTTTTCGAAAGTATTCCGTAAATAAAGAAAACACTTTACAGATATTTATAGCTATATCTGTATATTTATAGCTGTTGTATGTAGATATATCTTTTGTCGTAAGTTTTGCATAGCACACTCAAACTTGACTTCCTTGTGCATAAATAAAAACTTAAAAAATAAAAAAAATAAAAAGAAACGCTGTAATAAAGCAAAATAACAATAAACGAACTTCCGCTTTCAACTTATTCACGTTATTCTTCTTCTTCTCTTTTTCATTGTACTTACAGCGCATCCCGGCAAATGCTACGACAAGCTCACCAGACGCTTTATGCTACCCGACAAGGAATACAAGCCGAAGGGCATTTGTGCCACAATGACGTGCGACATTGAGGCGCGTCAGATCAATATCGAGACCTGTCCCTATATCGAGATGCCCGGCTGCGAGGAGCTGCCCAGCGATCTCAACTGGAGCTTCCCCAAATGTTGTCCACAATACAAGTGTGTTGACTTCAAGACCGGCAAAGAGTTTGTTGTCTCCGTTTAGGATACCAGAATATACCATCTGGCTGGGGGGAAGCTCGAAAATATAATGAGCGAAAAGGGTGTATGGGCGGGGGGAATGCAGAGCCTAAAACGTGATTTTTACATAAAATGTATTCGTAGTTCTTTAGTATTGTGAATGTGTATGTCAGTGTGAATGCGAGTATGAATGTGAGTGTGAATGTGAATGTAAATGTCTGCGTATTAGTTAGTTAGTTATGTTTTTAGTTTGTGTGAATGATTCATTTTGAGCAGGCATAATTTATTTATTATTCCAATTTGTAAATAACAAAAATCGCGTAAAATCTTTGATAATCTCTTTTGTTTTTTTTTTTTTTTTTTATATATCCATATCTCATGTGTGAACAAAACGTATAAGTATATATATGTATATGTATATTCTATATATGTATCTTAAGAGCTATTAATTTATTTTGATTTATTCAAAAACACTGTATGCGATATTTGCAATTGTGACTAACTGTAGAATTTTATTTAGTTATATAAACATAACAAAAAATTAAAAAAGCAAAAAAAAAAAAACAAAAACAATAATAAAAAATATATATATATATATAAACATTTATTATATTACTTAAAGTCGTTTTAATTTCACTGTATTCTTCACAAATATTTCGTCATTTCCATATTTGAACATCAAACTTGGCGTGACGATTCAATATCTCAGTGTTTACTGGTCTTACGCGTCTGTCGGACAATGTTTAATTAACAGTGCCGTCTTTGCTTGGCCGGGCTGATTCATCTTTTGGTCTTTAATTTGGCAAACATCGCACATTCCACACATCAAAATGAAATAAAACCAAAAAAAAAAAATAATAATGCGAACAAATACTTTAAAAGCGATCACCAAATACGAGCAAAGGTCTGCGGTCTATGTGTCTGATTTGCATATTAAATTTGGCAGATCTAAAAATAAAACATGACCGCAGGAAACACCAAAAATATGTGTGTCGGAAATAGGCTGTAAAATCAATAGACAACATATGAATAACTTTAAAAAAAAAGCAAACCAAACAACTTTATGTAGGTGAATCACATCTGGACGAAATTCGCATGCTAACTAAGATGCCAATCACTAAAGTTTTTACTTTCACAAAAAAAAAAAAAAACAATGTTTTTATATGCGCTATTTGTTTTAGTTTTAACAATTTTACAGCTTTGCCTTTCACTAAGTTCTCATGTTAACTTTCGAATTTCGTTTCAAATTGGCGCCATAAGTAAGTATTTACCAACACAGTATTGTTAAAATGTGGCGACAATCGATAAATCATTATTTGGCACTAGCCGATAGTTATAACCACTTTCGATAACCACATGTCATCAGTAAAGTTACGTTGGGCGTTGTTTTTTTTTTGTGTTAAATGTGTTTTTATGTTAATAGAATTAATATTTATAATAATTAAAACATTCCATTTTGTTCGATTATATATTAATAAGCAATGCAATCTCAAGCCACAGTAGCTGTGTTGCTGCTAATAGCAGCATTCATACACGAAGGTAGGTAAATCAAAATAAACAATTACATTATTACGAAGAAGAAGAAGCATGAAAAGGTAAACAGTGAGAAAAAAAAATCCTAAATTAATTGAAATTCATTAAATTAACACAGGTGCTGCCATTTGGTGTTATCGCTGTACATCGGCCACACCTGGCTGTGCCGATAAGTTCAATTGGCGTGGAATTGGTTTCCTGGGCGAACAGTGTCCCGAGAGTGACGACATTTGTGTCAAAGTGACAGAACGACGAGGCGCTAAAGAAACGATAACACGCGATTGTCTCAGTGCATTGAATTTCCGTACAGACATACCAGCTGACAAATACGAGGGCTGTCGACCAGCAGCAAAGGATGTGCGACTAGCACACTATGTGAATCATACAATTAAAGAACATGATGTGAAACGTGATTATTTTACGGATACAACATATTGCTTCTGTTTCCTTGATCATCGCTGCAATGGAGCAGCAACATTAGCAGTTGGAATCTCTACACTACTGCTGCTACTCAATATTAGCTTGCAATGGCTTTGATAAAGTACCTGGACAGAGGGAAGAAGTACACTAACTCTTAGAAAGTGCCTTTAATAATTAAATGAAAGTTCAATTTTATCGATATATACGAATCTCACTTTGATTCAACATTCCGTCCACATGTCTGCACAATTATTTTTGTAACAATATTTATATTTGTAATAAACTTTTTTACACTATATAAACAAAAAGAAATCATGAAATCATTTCATTACTCAACATCTTTGGTGCACGATAATCATAGTGGGCCACCTCGGGATTAGCTGCCAGATGCTCGGCAAAAACTTCAGTTAGACGCAGACACTCGGCCACGGACAATTCAAAGGGACGCAATGTTTCTTCAACATCCGCTAGTTGAAATAATCGATGTGTTGTCTCTTCTCGATTCTCTGGTGGCAGTAAATTGCTAAAACCACGACGACAATATTTCTGCCGCATGCTAAAAATGTGACGCACTACACGCTCCACCAGCTCAAAGGGTAATTGTGTCTTGGGCTGCTTTAATGGAATTAGTTTAATCACACCTACATCAACCTTTGGCTTAGGTACAAAGGCTTTGCCCGGTATGATGAATTTGAGCACAGGTTGTGTCCAGATCTGTGACATTATGGAGAGGCGACAACGCTGCTCACTGCCCAAATCTGCACAAATTCTATCGGCAACCTCCTTCTGAAAGGTGAGTGTCATACAGGTGTCATTGCGTCGAAATGCGCCACGTCGTGCCGCCAAATCCGCAAACCAATTGATGAGCAGACGTGTGGAGATAGCAAATGGTAAATTGCCAATCAGATGCAAACGTTGATCAGTTTCCGGCAAATGCCGTTCGATATTGAAACGTAATATATCGTCGTGGTAAATGTCCAACTGTAGCTGCAGTGGACGTGCACATTCCCGGAGTAGTTGAAGTGTTTCTCCGAAACGTTCGTCCTTCTCGACGAGCAATAAACGTTGCGGCTGACGGCGAATAATGGAGCGTGTAATGCCACCTGGACCTGGACCCACCTCAAGCACAACATCACGTGAATCTATGCGTCCGGCTGACTTAACTATTTTATCCGTTAGACGTTCATCCATGAGAAAGTTTTGACTAAGTTGTTTTCTCGCCTGCAGCTTGTAGAGCTTCACCAGTTCGCGTATTGTGGGCAAAGGAGGTAGCCGCAGGCCGTTGTTAAGAATACGTGCCGCAGGTTGAGACATCTATAAAACAGCATGAGATTGAGATTATAGTTTAAAGTAGCTGCTCATTGGAGGATTACAAAGAGGTTTACTTACGTTTGTGAATTGATTTCAATTTAAAGTGTAGGAACGGGTATTTTGAATAAAACGCTTATGTACTAACTATGAGGATTGGGAAGGATTAATCGATTGATCCTCCTCCCTTAGCCTCTTTTCCTTCTACTGGTCTTTAGTTATTTGTAGTAACCTTTTTGGGCTCCTCAAAGTCGTCGAGGAACTTCTCCTGCTGCACAGAGAATATTGAATATCCGTAAATTGCCACAACCGACAAGCCCAAAGCGCCGGCTGTAAGCAAATTATTGCGTCGCACGCGCTTCAATTTCTGAACACGATCCAAATTTTGCTGTTCAATAAGTTTCATAAATTGCAGTTGAGCTTTGTCAAGCTTAGGTGCAGTTTCGCCGTATTTGATTTTAAGTCCTTGCTCCGATGCCGACATTATTATACTGTGCGCTTTAAATATTATATTTTTTGGCTGTGTAATAATTAATATTGAAGTTTTCTTTAGCAAGGAAATTATGAAATCTCACTTACGTTAGAGATGTGCTAAATCATTGCAAAGCAGCTGTCATCGATCTATCGATTAAAAGCAATGTTAACATTCAATAGTTTACATTTGTGAGGCAACATGTTTGTGAAGCTACTGCACTTGATCAACTATGTGAGGCAACATGTTGTTAAGCATTTACTAATACACAATCTCATAAGCGACAAGGCTGTACTAAGTGAAACAACATGTTGCCTAACCGTTGAAAGTTCATTGCACAATGTTGCTCAACATTTGCTACACATTTGTGTCTACGATTTGGGGCTCAAGTGCAACGTAAAACGCGCTGAGTGAAGCAGTTCATGGAGTTTGTGGAGCTGTGCGCTAGCATTCAATTTCTGTGTTCCGTCGAGTGGTCGAATAAATTTACATAAAGTGGGTGCTGGAATATAGGCACAGCGTGGTAATCCAATCCAATCCTAAAACTAGACCAGCCAATTTACAAAGTGCGTAAATGAAAATATACATATAATATAAATTACGCATTAAATCGAACAATTATAAAGCAATTACATGAGTTTTATGCAAATCTATGCAAATAAATATATGTATGTATACAATATTTGTATGTACATATTGTAGTTACATATTATACATATTTGTCAATGAGTGTGTGAATTAAAAACTATGTACATATTTGATTTAATTGAGGAAATGAAAGTAGTAGATCTTAGCTCCAATATAAATATTTTGGTTGCGTGTTTTAAGACTAAGCTCAAAGAAAAAAAATGTATAACAATGAAAACAACAAAAAAAAGCAAAACAAACGCGTAATTGCAGAAATCAGCTGTGTACCTACAGCACGCACGCACACATACACAAAATAAAAACACACATACACAAAACCACACACTCACACTAACACACACGAACAGCGAACAGAGACAACAAAACAAACGCACGATTATTCGTGCTCCACATGAGTGCCAAACAGTTAAATCCTCTCCTACCACCCATCGTTCGACTCATCAAAGCACTCAACAAACAGCTGGTAGTACAGCGCTCTCTCGCTCTCGCATGCTCAGTGTTGTTGGTTTTTACTGCTGTGCTGTGCTTTGCACTGCGCTGCTTCTGCTCGTTGCCTCTAACTTTGCTTTGCCTTTATTTGGTTCGTTTTCATTTTGTTTTGATTCCGTTGAGACATAGAAAAGTGAACGTTTCTATACTCTTTTTACAAAATGAAACTACTAAAAACGAACAAAGAAATATGTAAGTGTAAGCAAGTAATAAAATAATACATAGATATAAACTAAACTTCATGATTATTTGCTACTTGCTTTATTTCTTTACAAATTGCAACAAAATTAAAAAAAAAAAAAATTATGGCCATAATAAACGACGTCAAGGGGCAGAGTAATTAAAGTGCGATCATAAAATATAATATGAATCAACTTGAGGAAAATGCGCAACAAATTTGTGTTAAAGAAATTGCATCAAATGTCGAAATTTCACAACGAAAAATTGTCTTTTACTTTCATTACAGGCCGTCCACAAAATAGTAAAACAAAAAACTGAAAAAAAAAATATAATATAATAATAATAATCACAATACATAATAGCGTAGACAGCTGTAATTTGTAACGCATCATAAACCATAATTAAAAGCAAAAAGCGTTCATCACATGGCGTTCATTTCGAAAGATTTTCGCTCGCCTGGCGAGGCTTGGGTCAAGACCGACGAGGGATGGGAGCGCAAGAAGGTGCTCGAGTGCGGCGGCAAGCGCAAGCGGTAAGTTTTTCTTTTGTATTGTATTTATTATTCATTGATTTTATTGTTTCGTTTATCGTTTTGTTTGGGCTAACAATGCGAAGCGTTGATTGGTTATTAATTCAATAGATTCACATTTACTTGTTATCACTAAAGATTGATTGTAAATAAAACATGTACAAAAAAATATTCAATAGATTGCCTGACAAGTTTTTTATAACAATCGATTTGATTTCTGTTAAATATTGCGTATTAAAAGTAAAAGTTAAAAACATATATTTTCAAATTGGGTCAAAAATCGTTAAAGACAGAGATTGACACATCTGACGGCAGTCGATAAGATTAGCTAACTTATACATATATGTATGTATGTATGTATGTCTCAAAGGTCAAGGCCAACAGAAGCGGAACCCGTTAGAAAAAAAACACACACAAATTTAAATTTGAAGGTCTTTGGCATAACCTACTAAAAGTCTTATCAGTAATTATCAGTAAATACTAAGTACAATTAGAATATGTAAAAGTACAGCCATATGTCAATATTAGTCTTATTTAACGTCAATTGCTAAAATCAAATACCCTTCGGCAGCGCTGCCAAAGTTAAGGCCCCTCTAATGATTGCCTAGCAAAAGAAGCAGCAACTGGCATTGAATGAGTTGTATGGCAGCTAAAAATCATTGAGATATTAACTTAATGGCATTTTAAAAAGTATTGATTCAAGTATATATATATATGTATTATATACATATATAATGTATAACTTGATATCATCATTAGTCTGATTCATTGCAAATGAGTGTGAAAGTGACAACAACAACTGTAGAATTACGTACTTCATTGAGTGAGCAGCAAAAGCTGTAAAAGAGTTTTACCTTGAAAGAAAAAGAGACAGCAAGAGAGAAATAGAGACGCGCTGCAATTTGATTGATTGCCATCATTATTTTCTTTCTCTTTTTCGCTGCAAGCAAAAGAAATTGCTATAAAGATAAAGATAAAGAAAAGTTGTTGAAATAAATATAGACACAGCTTTTATTATCAATAATATAAATATGATTAATCGTGTTTTATATTTACATTACTTAATGTTACATATTTATCTTATATGTTCTTGCTCTTGCTATACTCTATTTATAACACGTGTTTCTTTAAATGTGGGTGTGCCCATTAAGAGGGAGGGGTGTGACAGTGCGGTAGCACTTGAATGCTTAAACAGAAAATAGAATTTGAGCACACGGAAAAAGTCAATTTTAAGTAATTATTTTGACATGTCATTAAAGAAAACCAAAACGCATACAAACTATTTTTAAAAGGCGGAAGTAAAAAATGAAATAGTAAAAGATAGAAAGTCTGAGGTAATTTAAAGAGAGTTCTAAAAAAAATAAGGGAATAAATTTACCCAATTTATTTGATTTTATTTACATACTTCCAAGTCATAGACTACATAAAATTCTTATTAAAATTGTGCAAAAAAAAAAAAAACAAAAACTTTCTTGTGGCTGAAGGACGCGACGAGGTTTTCATATATTATGCAACCTTGGAAACTTCATACAAATCTCATGAAATTCGGTCAAGTTTAGATGCAAGTTTGTGCGCCCAATTGTATGTATGTGTATGTGTGCTTGTAACGGTACTAAAAGCTCAAGGTTTCGTCTCACGTTTAACAACTAAATCGATTTTAAATGGAGCCTTTAATGGTCCTTAATTAACTTTTAGGTGAAAATTGGAAAGAACATTAAGAAAAACGGCGAAAGCAAAGTATGAAATAGATGTGTGCTTAGCACAGAAGAATACATAAAAAGAAATAAAGAAACTTTTCGAAAAAGCTTTATGAAGTTCTGTATAAACTTTATATAAGTTTTCAATTTTGAGAGTAAATATCGTTCATGCATAACCTCAATTAAAACTTGCATAATAATAATGTAAAGCTTGTGCAATTAGGAAATGCCAATATCTGGAAATATTTCCAGATATATATATATATATATATATATATATATAAATATATAGATGAAAATTTCGTAACCGTGTTAAGTGGTTCACTGAAAAAAAATTGTTTTAATTTCTCGGTTTTTTTTCAGTTGTTGTTCAATTAAAAATTTCAATTTCATTCGCAATGCACGAAAAATTATAATTAAAAAAAAAAATATTTCACAAAAATAAAGAAGAAAAATAGTTAAAAAAAATCAAAGTGCATTACGTGTTTATGCGGACATAGACGTAGATTGTGAATTGTGTAGTGTGAACACTATAAATTGTGTGGATTATGGACCCACTTTCACTGAACATTTATTGGCAGTCTTTTTTTTTTTCTTACATTACTCTATTTTCTTGCACTTTCAAAACACACTCGGAGTGTGCAACCATTGGAAATTCAATACCATTTTTCTTTTTTTATACACTAGACAACAAGGTTAAGCTGCCAAATTTTACACTTTGTAGATTGCAACGAGTTGTGATTCACATTTTACACTAAAGAAATAGCTTATATAATTTTTTTATAGTTTTAGTACAATTTTGCCACATTTGTAGGCTAGTGTAATGTGCGCATTAATCATTATTTTTCATCTTTCGTGTAGTTTTTTATAGCATTTCATTTCTAAGTGGAGGACTATGAACCGAAACTAATGAAACTTTGCAAAGTTTTACTTAAAAAAAAAAAAAAATTTTCATATATGCTGCAAAGAGAAATAAAAACATAAAATAAGTCTATTTATAAGTTGTGGCTAAGAGTGACAACGACATGTGATAGTTTTTCCCCATTTTCCTTACCAAAAACAAAATTAGAGACACTCGACTTGTAAATTAATGTCGGAAAAAGGTCGCAGACTTAAAAATAGACAAGCGAATCCCGAAACTGTTCCTGGAGTAGATCACAGATTACAGTTTCATATAGTTCTTAGCTTCTCCCTCACTCTCTATCTCTCTCTCTCCCTCTGTCTGCTCAGTTTCAGTTTCAATTTTCCCTTCACGTTTTTTTTTTACGATCTCATTTTGTTTAATTTGCTCGCTGTAAAGGTAAACGAACGCTTCACTATGACGTCGTCGTTGACTGATTTATATATACATATATACTTATATATGTACATTCATATGTATGTACTATGAATCACATGGTCGTCGGCCCTGCGCCCCTCTCACTCTTACTCTATCTCTTTCTATCTTTAGCATGGTCTGTTGACTCTGTTTTGGTGTCGGAGCTCTGGAACTCTGGAGCTCTGCAGTCTGTTGACTGACAATAACAATTTCTTTGTTTCAGTTGTTTTGCTATTATTATAATGGCATAGGCCAAAAGTGGGTGGGCAGAGGGAGTCGAAAATAGCAGTAAGGTTTTTCACTTTTGGAAAATACGCGTAAAATAATAGAACATAAATTTCGTTAGGTTATTAACCTTATAAAATGACTAATACTATAATTATCTATAATTTGCAGGACTTATCATATATTTTTAAAGTTGTTGTAGAGAAAATAGCATCAGTAAAAAATATTAAAACTTTTCTATATATAAACCAAATTTCTTTCAAGATAAATAATAACAATTGCATTCAAAAGTTTTTGCCCAACAAAATAGTTACGGAATATGCTTGAAAAGAACGGAAACTGCAATTAAAAGTCAATTTCAGTAAAATATCCTTTAAATTGAACAGATTGTAGCTGAAAGATATGCAGTAATAACAATAACAGCCAAAAAGAGAGAAAATGTAGGACTACAAATTGTGACACACAGAGGGGGAGAGAGACAGCGAGAGAAAAAAAAAACTGACCTAGTTTGGATGTTTGGAAAATTGAAATGCAGTTGTCGTTGCTGTTGCCGAAGGACATGTCCTCGTCCTGCTTGGCACAAATTCATATTCAGCCGCATTCCACAACGTAGTCAAGGCATATCGATTTATGAGCTGTATTAACTAACTTAGTAAGTGCTATTAAAATCACTAGACGAGTGAGTGAAAAGATTATTAAAAACTTGTAAAGTAGGTCAGCTACTAAAGATAAACCCTTGGTATACCCAATAATTATGACACTGGCAGGGTATGCTCGTAATTATTGTCAAAAGTAAAACTCTTTTAATTCCAATTGTGCAATTGTAATTGCAGGAAACTTGACACTCGTTGGCACTAACACGAAACTTCAAGTTCCCCTCTCACTCTATACTCGCTCCTTTCTGCTCTCTGACTAGTCTACCTAATAAACTAGTCTCACGGGCAGTGCAAAAAAAAAAAAAAACACTTCCGCCTCTTAAAAAACACTTTACAAATGTTTATATTAAAGCAAACTCCAAAAGCCACAAAGTTGTTCAACTGGTAAAGTTAGTTAGAAAGAGGTAAATAATAAGAGAGTTAGAGAGAGATAGTGTGGAAATGTGGGACCAAAGTGAGGCGACGTAATACCATTTACAATCACTTCCGAAATATGACATTGTCTAACGATGGAATGAATTGCAGTCATAATTTAGATGCTTCAAATCATGAGAGTTAAAGTCAAAATCATTGCAATTAGTTTAGTTTCTGGTTAGGTTTATGAAACTTTAATTATCTTATGTATATATATAACGTATAATACATCTATGCAGATCTTTACACTATATCTCAACTAATAAATTTCTTTGCATCTTACAGTCACAGCTCCGTGGGCAGCATGCCAGATACAACAAGCAGCAGCGAGGGCGAGGATATGGAGTTTATTGGTCGTATGCCACCTCATTATCACATCACAATACGTTGTACGCGTGAAATTGCCGGCTTCAATGGGTTAACGGAGGCCGTTAAGCGTCTCGACTTTCGTCGTTCAGTGCGTGATCGCAAACGTTTTCATTATATTTGTGCGTTCCTGCTGCTTGTCTCCAACAAGGGCATTGCCAGTCTGCCGGGCAGTGCACAGCGTCAGCTGCTCCAAATGGTCGAAGAGGTTGCCTCACATGGTTAGTAAGCAGATAACAAATTAATTATAATAATTTATGTTTATTAATATAATTAATGCTTTACTTAATCTTCTCCAATACAGTCAACGACAGTCAGGAGCATCCGAATGTATTGCGCGGCTTGGCCCTGAAGCTGGAACATTTGGTTAACCAGGAGAACCAGAAATGCTGGGGCAAACCATTGGGCAGCACCTACTTGTGGCAGGAACATATGGCTAGAATTAAACGCATTCAACGTGTTGCTAGTGAAATTGAGATACGTGAACCAGATCCAGAGGCACGTCCTAAACTCTATGAGCTACCAGAGGAATGTGTACGTGAGATTATCTTATGCATTGCCGATCATCGGGATCTTGAGTCTGCTGCTGAGGCCTGGGAGACAATGGCCAAGTTGGTATCGGAGCAGCGTACTTGGCGTGAACTAACACGTTTCCATTTCAATAAGCAACAAATTAATACGGTATTAGATCTGGAGAAGATCAAACAAATGGGCGAGACCAAAGACTGGAAACAGATCTATCATCAGCTGCGTCGCACCTATGGCGTTAAGAATGACTATCAATTCGCCGAAGTTTTGGCACTCTGTCGTTCCTGCTGCTGTCTCTTCTGGCCATCGGATGGACATCCGTGTATTGTCGACCAGAGTCCCGATTATAAGCAACGCGTTGAGGAAGCTGGTGGACAATTGGCATTGTCACAACCAGTGCCTCCGGCTCAATTTTTAAAGTATTTCTCATTGTAAAGAGGAGGAAGAGGTAAATGTATGTCGGGAGGGAGAGAGATTAAAGAGATAGGCGATAAGAGATAAGCGATAATCGATAATATATAGAAAAAAAATGAATTTTATGTATGTGTTAAAGTTTTAAGAAAGTGGAAGAAAAGTGAATGAATTCGAAGGCGAAGGCTCAGAGATTTTGGTCGAATGAAAGCAAAGTGATAAAAGTTTTATCGACACTTATTTTAAATCTTATATATCTATATCTATATACATATATACATATATATATATAGTTTTTACTGTATTGATCCGACACTCAACTAAAATTAATATTCTATAATTTTTGTTTCAAATTTTTTCGCGTTTTATGACATGTTGCTGCATCACATAAAGGTTGTGATTTCGTTTTATCAATCCCCCGAGAAACGTATTTTCCCCCTTAACGAGATGCAAAATGAACTGCCAAAAAACAAAAATGAATAACAGAAAATACAGTAAAAAATTATATATACAAAGAAATAAGCGAAAATAATGATTTTTTTTTAGTATTTAAGTGTAGTTTACGTTTTTATTATCAGCTGCTTTTGGTGCTAAATTCGCTCATAAGTTACCAACAAAAAAAACTCAATTTGCATAAATTAAATTAATTAAATTCCCCTGACAAAAAGTAAACAAACAAAAAAAAAAAACACAACAAAATGTTAAAAAATTGATGAATACAAAAGAACAGATGAAATCATGTGATGTTGCAGGACGCAAAGCTAGAAACGAATACACCTACCTAAAGATAAAGATAAAACATAAATATACAAAAACAAAAACAAAACAACAATAAAGACAAGTTACAAAATGGAGCAAAATGTATAATAAACAAAAAATTAAACACACATAAATTTAAAATGTCCCAAAAATATAATAATAATAAAAATATAATGAAATTGTAATTATAAACAATTCAAGTTTAATTTAATCAAATCTAATGTACATATATATATATACATATGTATGCATATATATTTTATTTAAGTTTGTCTTAAAATGTTAAACGAGCAAGCAAAAACTAAGCTCCAAATTTTAGGTTTTCTCATATGTAGTTTCATGTTAATTCAAGTCTTTTTCCAAAAGTCCAAAGATGAATATTGTAAAATATTTGAAAATTAAATTGATTTAATGACGGATTATATTAGATAATCTATTGCTTGCGATTTTCCGTATGTGCAAGTAGCAAACGGATTGCGTTTGTATTTTGTATGTACAATTTTTATGTTGAAAATAAATTCTTAAATATTTATGAGGCAAAAAAAAAACCAAGCGAAAAAAATCTTTTAATTATCAGCATCAACATTCGTTTATATTATTTCTTTTTGTTGTTGTTTTTTTTTTTTTTTTATTAAAACTTGCATGTAAACATTCGTTTCGTTGACATTTATAAAATTGTCGAATAACAATTTGCAGCAATTAATTAAAAAACTAAACTATTGATTTTAAATGTTTACGAAAGTTGAACACAAAATGTTTAGTTAAATTAAAAAAAAATATATATATAAATATATATATATATATATTTATAGATAAACTTAGGAATCAAATTTGTACTAACTTAAATTAGTATGTAAATTACATTTGGATCGGGCGGGCAGCCGCATATAAACTAAATCACTTCGAGATTTAAATAAGGACCAAACAATTTCCAAGCACGGATATTAATTCATATTCTGTGCTTTATCCTTTCTTGAAATCAAGCAAATCGGCTAATGCCGCTCCCTTGCCAGTATCATCCTTTTCAAGTTCGGCACGCGTGCAACGACCGCAACAGTCGGCTGAGGGTCGATTCTCACATTCACCTATTGCTGGCGGCTTAAAGTTAGGTGTCCATGGTCCCAAGCTGCCACTAGCATAGAAATCCATTGGATATGCATTTGTGCGTGGTGATGCATTATCTGGCGTCCATTCAATGTCACCGAGTACCACAGATAATTCGTAGGGATTTAATAATGGTTTGTCAAATGCTGATCCCCAATCGATTGAGAGACGTGGACAGGCAATCTGTACAAAGGCATCGATGTCAGCGAACAGTGCCAGTTTCTGTGGAAAGATCTCCGAAAGAAGTATTGTTGTTGTCTCAATACCTTTGGCATGCAGACGTTTCTCTAAAAAGCGATGTACACGTGCACTACCCTGCCGGCCCAATGTGCCGAGTATGATGGCAATGTGACGCGCCTGCTTAGCACGCTGCACAGCTGAATGGCGTAACCCTTGCATGGCTACATGATCGTAACGCTCCACAGTAAATTTCTTCTCATACGGATCATATTTGTAGGCCTATGAAAAATAGAAATTAGTATTAGTTAAGCTCTTTAGGATTAAGTGGGATTAGCCTACCTTTAATAATGGATTAGCAATCATAGCGGATTCTAAATGGAAACGTCCATCACCCAAATAGATTATCATTTGCGTTGTCTCAGGCAACTGTGGCGAAGTGCAGCCCAATATTTCACCGGGACTCAAAGGCTTTGCTTGTGGAACAATTATATCATAGCCGGCCGCTTTTAATTCTGTAGAAGCTGCCTGTAGTGTCGTGACAAATTGAATTGTGCTAACAAGTGCAATTTGTCCGATATCTGGCTTAAAGTTCAGCTTAACGGAATCCAGAAAATGCAGTGGATCAATTTTAATATCGACAAATATATAAAGAACTTTAATGCCGCATGTCTGATCGACGGGTATAAGGCAACTGTGACCGTAGTGTACCAACAGTTCGGCACCTAATGCTTGCGCTGTATAATCATCGACACAGCACGCCCCATAGGTAACATCACCCATTATCACTGTATCGGCGGTAGTGAAGCGTTCAATGATGTCACTTATGACCATTGCATACATGAGTAGACCCTCTGGCAGCTGCAAAGCAACACGTTTCGCTTTCGTCTCCCGTATGCGCCAAATAGTTTTGTGCAGTTCAAAGTTATAATTGGAAGGCAAACGATCGATTGCACGCTGCAGTTGAGGATCATCGAGAAGATCTTGCGGTATACGATTGATGCGTGCCTTGGGCTTAAAGACCTTCTTGGGACGAGCACGTACGACGACAACTTCATTGTTATTGGAGCTGCTAAGCTCCTCATTAGGTTGGACTATGTCCAACATATTGTTTACTTTGTGCGTAAAACTGTAAATAAAATCAATAATAGATTTGTCAATAAACAAATATCAGCCAACAGATAGTCGAAGGCCTACGTGACTGCAGACACAATGCAAATAAAACTGCAACCACTGTGCGTTCACTTAGACTTGTGTTCGCTTGTGTACGTGTGCGCGGCAGTATCTGTACGTCTGAGTGTGTCTGTATGTGTGTTTGTGCTTGAGGAAGCTGTTAAAAGACTCAGATGGAGACTTCAAAGAAAGAGGCAAAGTAACGTAGGGGAATTTAAGAGTCCCAAATACGAACAAAGAAACTAATTAAATCACAAAATTGCAAATCAGAATCACAGGCCTCACCTTCACTTTAGAACGCGCCAAGGTTCTCTCTTACTTTTTGAATGTGATTTCCCGATACGTTCACTTTGTATTTGTTTTTATTTGTTATTGTTTTTGATTTTTTAAAACAGTCGTTGTCGTTGCTATTATTATTGCGGCTGTTGTTGATTACTCAATAGAAACACGTGTGTAATACAGCTAGAAATATATTAATACTATGTAATATTTAAATGATATGAAAATCAGTTGAAAATGATTTTTGAATACTGCTTGGCTCGAGGGTTGCTAATGCACTAAACGAATTGGTCAGTGAACTTTTGCAGCAGCAGCAGCAGCTGTTGTTGCCCTTGTTGTTGTTGCGCCATTGATAACTGTTTCTGAGTCACGTAGGCCACAACAGAATCGCAACGTGCAACACACCTGACCTGACCGTTGATTTGATATTGCGCGCGCACTTTAAAATGCTAACTTTTTTATGTATGCTTCTACAAATTTATTTAACTCTCAATATTTACTACATATATATTTATTTACAGACTTACTGCACTTACAATTTGTTATAAACTAAATGAAGAAAACAAATGAACACAATCTGCACTCGTTGCGCTTATCGATGGCCGATATGTTTTTGTGATTTCATCAGTATCGATTGCTTATCGCCCGACCACCACTTAATGAAATAGTGTTGTATAATCATTAAATGTGCCGCTAAATTTAAAATACAGTTATGAAGCTGTGATTTTCTTTTACATTTACAACTTTCGCGTTTTATAATAAATAATTGCCAAATTAGGCCTTTGCGCTTTCTGCTTCGGATAGTTCAACCTCCTCCAAATCCTCTGCAATGTAAGAAAACAGAATTTAATTTTAATTTCGCAAAAGAGGGAAACGTGGTTTATCACCTACGCTTTCCACCAGGCAGGCGACGTAGACGCTCTTGTTCCACAGCGGCAAAGTACTCACTGGCCGCCTGTTCGCAAGCACTGGCAAATGGAGCCATATTCACTTTGCCATTCAACATGGTGATATCGGATTGCTCCTGTCCGTGGTTTGCCTTAATCTTCAGCTTACTCTCTCTGGACTTAGCCTCCAGAATCTTTTCGCGGCGATTCTCACGCTCAAACATCTGTAAATGCTCCAAGATATTTAAAATCTGACTTAAATTTATGTGGACTACAAACTAACCGCAGTCAAGAGCGGCTTATCATTCTTCGAGGACATAATCATATTATCGGAAACTTCAATAAGGAATGTCGCGCCCAATTTGCTGCCGCAGCTAACGAATCTGCCATTCTCATTGGTGCGCACACAATAAAGTGGTTCATCACAGACTTTTACAGTTAGCACCGGTTCATTCTGTTGCTGCAGCAAATCCCAAGTGTCCAACACGCCGTCCATACGCGTAATGAAGAACTGGGAGACTCTGGGGAAGCATAAGAATTACAATTACGTAAGTATACTTTGATTTTAAAACAGGCTTCTACTTAGTATAGCTCCAGGCGCCATCAGTTAGCATAGAGGAGCTGCTCTTGGTCCAAATAATGGAACTCTCGCGGCAATCCTCGGACCAGATGCGTGCACACCAATCGCCCACAGTTAGAAAATTCTTAACAAATGCCGGATTACGAGTGATGGAATAGACGGGTCCCAAGTGACACATCATCTGTGAATAAAAAATATAGTATTACAAATTTGAAGAAAAGGAAGAGAAAGTAAGACCTACTCGTATTTGTATCTTCTCCGTGGGCGTTTTGCCTTTACGATTGCAAGAGAAGAGCATTCCCATTTCTGTGCCCGCCATGAATCTTGTCGGTATGGTCGTTTCATATTCTAACACCGAGATGCCATAAGAACGTGACAAATCCTGATCATCGCTCTTAATGGGATCCATGAGCAGACGATCAAGCGGTTCGGTTAATTTGCGTGTATCCCACCAGAGCACCTGACCATCAGAGCCGCCAGAAAAGAATTCAGTGCCACTTTTAGAATTGTTCCATAGCACCGAATTAACGGGATCTCGATGGCAAACTTCCCTTTCACTAATCATCACCGGCAATTTGCCGTGACGTGTGTCCCAGGCAGCGACTTGACCATTGTACATGCCGCTTACGAGGCTCGTGGGATCCTTTTGATTATATTCAAGACAAACGCATGGAACCTTTGGCTCCAGTGTAAGAAACGGTTCATTGGGATTCTCTACTTCCCAAATATATGAATTGCAACGTTGTCCCGTCTTATCGCCCTGAAACTTCATATCGCAATGACTGACGGCCATTTTGATGCCACCATCTGGTGACCAGGATAAATGTTTAACGGGCACCTTAATCGGATTTGGATCACGATAAACATTAACAGTACGCGATTTACAGGGTACGGGCAATGGAGCCGGATCCATATTCTCAAAGTAATTCTCATAGATATTAACTGCATTATTTTGGAATATATAATGCTCCATGGGTTTGGTGAGATTCATAACTTGCGTTATATAATTCTCATCCTTTTCAATTTTACGCTTATAGCGTACCGTCTGCTCCGGATCCTGCATATTAATATCCTTTGGCCAGCCGCCCTCATTATGTGTTATTCCCGTACTTTTATATGTAGCACGTTCTGTATTTGCCACACTCAACGATGTTTGCCCCGAATATTGTGTAGAACGATCAACGGGATTTTTTAATATATAATTCTTGACCAATTCGGGATTTGAATTCTCACTAAATATAACCTCATCCTTGTCCTCGAACTGAACTCGCGTTCCAAACGTGCGACGTTCTTTCTTAAATATATATTCCATCATTTCAAATGGAAAATCAAAACTCGACTGTAGGAACAAATAAAGGAAAAACCATAAAGTGAAACCTTGACAACTATGAAATGTTTTATCAATAACATGTACATGTACTGTACTGTACATTTTCCCCAGTATGTTGATAATGCAATACACTTTCCAAATTGAGTTAATAATGACCTACTTTAAAAGCTAGTGTCGAGTATACTCAACTTTTTGATACCCGGTATAGATAAAAATTAAAATTCAGAGAGAAAAACAGACGAATCGGCTTTTGATCCTGAGCAAGATATATAATTTTATGGGAACTTGCTTATACATATATCATCACAAAGTCATTATATCCTGAGTACCCTATGGATTCTAGGTACAAAAGTAGAAATCAATATTTTATAGAGTAATAACTTGAGAATTATTTTTGAGGTGTTTGTAACTTTCATTTTATTGCAGGTAAAATATCACAAAGTATATTTACAATATACAAGAATTAAAATATTTAACTAAAAATTTGGTTAAAATTTTGAAGCTATGTACAATTGAACTAAATAATACAACAACTATATAACAATTATAACGGTATTGCTAGGTGTAAGAAGAGGGGGTGGGGGTGGGGGAGTAATATTTACAATTGATTTTAAAGTAAATATTTACAATTGATTGAAGGTGAATTAACTAATTTGTACAAATTGATTAGCTAAACTTAAACTAATATTAACTAATATTGACTAAATTTGTTTCCTAATTTGCTGACACTGCAAACACTTTTGCTGCTGCCGCTGTGCTGCCGTTGTTGACAATGCGAAGGATTTTCCATTTCGCTACCAGTTGCCAGTTGACGGAGCCGCCGCTGCTGCTGTTGTTGTACATCGATTACGTACGCCTTCGGGTTACTACTGTGGTCCTTTGGTTGCCGGAGTCCAGAGTCCTTACAACGCACGTTGCCAGCGATGTTGTTGATCGTTGGATTGTTGCGCTTGCAGTGCAGATCGATTTGAAGTTGCAGTTGTCTTTTATACTGTTGCAGGTAGGTGAAAATCTATCACACCCAAATGACTTTGACCTTGACAAAATTCTACATTTCTCTATTCAACGGTTCGTGGGTTAAAAATCCGCGATAAGCGTTGCAAAGAAAAGGCAAAATTGAGTGAATATTATCGCGCTGCCTGCATGTTTTTCTTGCTTTTCTAGGGAAAGCAGATAATTTAGGTAGAAAATTCTTTGGAATTATGGAAAATTTTCAAATACATATGGCGGCAATATGAAAATCGGTACAAACAGGCAAAAATCTTTTTACACATGTACATATATAAATTTTCAACTATTTTAAATGATTTTTCAAAGATATAATTATAAATTTTTAAAGTTTATTCTTCGTCCCTTTTTTATTTTATATAATATTTAAATTTAAAATATTAAAATTGGATTATTTATAACTTGTTTAAAGTGTAGATATATATTTTATATAATTATAGTCATTTTCTGTGGTTATTTTATATAATTATAGTCATTTTCTATGGTTATTTAATATAAAATAATATTTTCTAATTTTTATTATTTAATTATTTACTAATTTCTTAATCAGTCGTTTTATTTATTTTACGTAGTTTTCGTATAGTATCAAGACTCGCCGTATAGAGCATAACTGTCTTTTTGATTGTAGGTTTATCTCCAGATTTTGTGATCTATATTAGAAAAAACATATACATACATAAATATATATTATAACTATAGTTCTAGTGTATAAAAAAATGTTTACCATTGCATTTCTGGACACATTTCTTAGTTTCTGGATAGCATTTGCCTCTTTCTTCTTTGCATTTTCTACACTTGCGCGTAGATTTTGTATTTCATCGATTAATTTCTTTCGTTCATCAGTTAAAAAGAAAACTTGACGCTTCAGATTGCTCCTAGATAAGTAGATAAAATATATGTTAAATAATTATATTAATTTAGAGTTATTTCTTGAACTTACACTTCAACTTCTAAGTGTCGCACATAGCAATCGCTATCTGAATCTATGATTTCTAGATGCTGCTCCTCATTTGTTTGCGGATTGAGTGGATCCAATATTTGTAGTTCCATGTGTGTTTCTTCTTGGGAATGTTCTTCTGTTATAGTTTCGTCCAGCGAATATTCTATTATTTCAATACTTTGATCCAAGCTACTATTGCTATCGGGCAAGTCGAGAAACTCGGCATTGAGGCAATTTGGACTTTGGATTCTTGAGGAATTTTTGTTGTCTATAATTTCTATTTCAACTTTTTCTTCAAGTTTTTGTTGGCTTTGCTGTTCTTTATGCTGTGGTCCATTAACTGTTGGATAGGAACCAGGCTTTAGTTTAGTTGGATTCTTACGCGTGAAGCCTACGGAAAATAAATACTTATGAAATTAATACATTTAAAACATTTAAAACATTAATAATTACCAAGTTCATATTGCATATTCCGTTCAAAGTCATCTGGTGTAAAATGTTCATTGCAAATACAAGCTAACGTAAGATTTTGTTATTAAATTTGATTCAGTAAAATTATTAAATTTGTTGTCACCTGTTGTTGTATTTATTATATCCCGCTCGCAGAAATCAATCCATTTTTGCAGTTGGTGTTCATTTTTGGGAAAGTGAAAGTAGCGCCATTTCTTTCTGTTTGCATTGCGATTGTTGTTTCCACAATTATTGACAGCACAGCGCATTATATATGTATTAATTAAATAATATAATTACGTATTTTCCAAATATAAACAAATATTTTATAATAAAATCAGCTGATTTTCATCAGGGCTGACAACGTCTGTTATCGATTACATGTCAAGCCAATAAGAAAAGCGAAATTATATGACATTTACAACACTGATAATTAACAGCTGCTTGTTGCGTTCTTTGTTTTGTTTCGTTTTCGCAATGTTGAAGAGTAGTAATTTAGATAGGTAAATTCATAATTTAAATGCAACTTATAATACAATAAATAACATTTATGCATTGTGCAGTGTAATCAATCAACTAGAAGTTGACCGTGCTAGTAACATCACAGAAGAATCCACAAAACATAACAATGGCAATAACAAGAGGTCAATGCAAGCTGAAGAGTTTAGCCTGTCGGCTTTACAGTTATCCCATGGCATACTTCAGATAGCCGAACCCCCTTTGGCCAAGGCGCGAGGGCAGCTCAAGGAGTTGATGTGAGTCATAAGTACTATGAAAAAATTCAAAATATTAAATAAAATGAACAATTTTGTAGCGGCAAACAGAATAAAATCTACATAGACTTGTCCAAAGAGAAATATAAATTGGACTGCAGTGAAGTGGCCAAATTAAATGACATGGTAAGTAAATACATTAAATAACTGTCATCGCCCCAAGTTATTTATAACAGTACTAAATGCTGTCTGAGCATTTAAATTGGGGACACAACAACACAAACGATAGTCTCTTATCTTCAATTTATGACACTTGAATTGTAAGTCTGAATCTGAAGCCTAGGAAAACTAAATCATACAGAGTATAATCATAATATTTAACTAACTACAATTCCAATTAATATATGTACATATATATATATATATATATATATATATATATATGTATAGATGAACGATGTGCGACGCTATAAAGATAAACTGACGAAAATCAAAAAGGAAATGCAAAATATTTATCAGCGAACAAAAGTCTTGAAGGTGAGAACACAAACACAAAGTAACAAAAATAATAAAAATCGCATAATCATATTTATTGTAGAGTTAAAAAAAAAAATAAGTAAAATCATATATAATAGTCATTAAACAATAATAATAATAATTAACTAATCAACCTACAATGTGTACAAAATGTTTACACTGTTATAAAATACATGCAAAAAAAAAAAAAAAGAAAAAAAGCATTTTATAATCGGAATTATCGTATCACATTTCTGATTACAGAAACGAGCCGCAAATGTGGCGAGCTGCAAGCAACGCGATTATCAACGAAAAGTCGAGAAACAACAGCACGAGGAGTCGCTCATCGGTAGCCAATGATGACAAGAATAACGCAATTCAAATGGTTAAAAATTTCTTGGAATTTCAATTTCATATGGTAAACATTTCATAGACAAATATTTTTATAAATTATTTTAAAGCTTAATAAAAAAAAATATATGTATAGTCAAATAACATTTTAAAATACTAATAATGAAAATTATATTCTACTCAAGACAAAGCTTACTTTTTTTTTTGTCTTTTTCTTTCCCATAATTATATTACAAATATTTATTTTTAATTATACTGTTAATTTTTTTTTTTGAGATTTTGCAATGCATGCAAAGGGAGATGAGATGAGAAAAAAAGAAAGAAAGAATTTACATTTAATAATAACATTTAAAACATTTACAGCGCTCTAACAGTGACAAGAAACATGCTAAAATAAAAAACGCAACTAAGTTTTGCTACGTTTATGCAGTGCTTTATGGCGATAATGAGTTGAGAGAGATTATTGAGAGTTTATATCTCGATAAGCAATGCATAAATTTAGCTGGTACATGCATATATGAGTGTGTTTATGTATGTATGTATGTGTATAGTTAGCTACTATGAATAGTAAAGTTATAAGATACAACTAGATATATAAACACTATAAATACAATTTAAGATCGAAAACATTAATTTAGCATGCAGCAGACGATCGGGGAAGAAGAACAAGAAGACGTTGAAGACGAGCAGTAAAAGAAAGTGTTGTGTTGCTGTTGTTTGTTGTCAATGTTGTTGTTGTCGCAATATCCATAGAGATCACAGAGTAAGGAGTTTAGCTAACACTTGTATATTCCTGTTCATTCAGCATATGCATTGCATCTGTCGGTGCAAAATATTTGACAGTGCCTAAAAGTATTTAGAATTATTATTAGTTTATCAACATATAAACAATAAAAAGTACAAAACATTCATTAATTAATTACTTAAAATTATTGATCGAAATGAAAATGTATAAATTTGTTAATTTTCAATTTTATTTTTGTATTTTGGAATGCAAATAATAATAAAAAAAAAATTAAAAATAAAAATGAAATAAATTCGAAAAAATTATAAATTAATTACTTTTCGTATACAAAATGTTTTGTACTATGAATATAAAATAATCAAATAAACATTTTTTTTTTTTACTTTTGTTTTTATATTAATAAAGTTTTTCTTTAGCAAAGAAAAATAAACTTATTTTGAGCACTTTTCAAGGAATAATATAATGTATAGAAAAGTTAATTGGCAAGTTTTCTATATGGATTCTTAATATTAAATATTATCTTTTTCTTTATAAAAAAGAAAAAGAATTCAAAACTTGTTTCTATCATACAATAAATTCATTATTTTTATCTATTTCACTTTGAGTAATTTTCAATTTCTCTAGTTAAAATCCTTCAGTTTTATATATTTATTATCTCCACTAGAATATATCTATGTATATATCTATAATTTCTTTTTGTTATTGGGTATATAAAATAAATGTATATATTAAGTTAACTACAACTATTTGCATAGAGGTAGCTATGTTTTTTTTTTCTTTGAGCCGTAACTCACTCCGAAAATAACGGATAACGAATTTTGAATTTGTAGATTAATTTAAATCGATGTCCGAAAAATCATCTTTTGGCTTTTGCTCATTTTTATTACTGTTACTGTTAGTTGTTGGGTAGTTTAAGGCCGAGACTGAGGCTGAGCCAGAGGCCGAAGCCGAGGCTGAGACAGAGACTTTGGATGATCTACCCTTACCATTTTCCGGTGTTCCTTTGCGTTGTAGATACATTTGTACACACACATGTACAACGAAGACTATGAAGGCGCCAATGCCAAAGATTTCGAATGTAGTGCGCGCGCCAATTGCCTTAAATAATTGACCAGCAATTTGACTGCCAACAGATACGCCAACTCCCTCAAAGATGGCACCAACAAGGCTCTAAAAGAGTTTCATGTATTTCAAATAAAAAAAATATGATATAACATATATATGCATTTGACTTACCTGCATTGTGGCCTCTGTGCCGGGTGGTGCCACAATGCTGGCATATGATGCCATTGTGGCATAGAAGAGACCAAATGTTACACCATTTAATAGCTCAATGGGCAGCACATACCAAGGATTCTGTAGCATTGAATACAATATGAAACGCACACCAAAACCAAAGAGCACCAGGCTCATGGCATTCACATGTCCAATACGCTTCAATATCCAACCGGACATAAAGAAGAATGGCAACTCGCCGCCAAAGCATTGTATGGCCATCACAAGACCTTCAAGAGTTTTCATAAAATTATCCTCAGCCAGATCTTCCAGATAGATAAATAGAAAATTCCAAATTAATGCGGTGCCCAAACCAATGGCTACGCACCACAAGAAAAAGACAACGCAACGCAATGATAGAAACATTTGTCCCACATCCTTCAGTATATTGGATGACATGTGCGTCTGTGTGTGCTATAAATATGATTCGTTATAAGTATGGTAAGTCTATAACTATAATTCTTAGATATTATGTACCTTTAGTTTGGTTGAGGTCAACATATCAAAGCCCAAGATAACTAATGTCATCCAAAAGACAATCGTATAGTTTTTATCCGTTGATCCTTCATCCGACATAATATCTACCAATAATCCGGCTAGCAGTGCAAAGAGTCCCCAGCCCAGGGAACCGCATAAACGTTGCCTGCCATACAAATGATGCCGTTCGCCAAGTATTCCAAAACATATAGCATCTCCAATGCTAACCACAACGGCCATTCCCGCCCAGCTGATGATAAGCATACTAAATAGAAACCAGAATTCTGGTTTCGACATTGCACTGCGTGTATTTAAGTACTGTGTCTCTGTCAGTTTTGTCTCCAAATATGTTGAATTGCAATTCATTGTGCATCTGGGATTAAATAAATATTTATCCTTGGGACAAAAGAGTGTTACATTGTTCCCATCTAAAACTCCCAAATCATGTGGTATTAGAAAATTAAGACATTGTCCAAGATCTACAATATCTTTTGTACTGATGTACGTATCAAAATTCAACCATTTTTTACTGCTATTTGTTTGCATACATTCACGTATCTGTTTTGGGTTCGTTGTCTGATCCTTAATTAACCAATCCTCGCAGACAATTTGCCACATTTCCGGTTGCATTGGGCAGTGCATTTTGCAGTCCAACGATTTATTTTTATAATAATTTTGAATATTTTGTTCCGTATTCTTGGCATATTTACCACAGTAACGTATATTGGAGACACCAGCATGACAATGGAATTGTGGCTGTGGATCCGTTGCCGGCACAAACATGATCATAAAGAAGGCAACGGCTGTTAAAAGTTGTCCAGCCAGAAAGAGAAAACGATGCCGATGATAACTAGAAATAAAGATGAGAATCTTTGTTATGTTTATGCTACATATTGTGATAACATATTAACTTACCGATCTGCAAGATAACCAAATATGGGCTTTGCCAGCAGCCCAACAATGGGTAATATCATATAAATGGTGCCAAGTACAACCGAAGAGTAACCCAATTGCAATACCAGTTGTGGCATGAAGGGTACCACGGGTGCGGTACCTGACTCCGTCGAGATAATTGCAGGAAAAACAAAATGAAACGTAGATTAGTTGCTTGTGTAGGCGTCGGTGTTGATAACTGTATGCTAAACTAAGAGAAAGACAATTGACGACTACCAAATACTCTGCGTATATAACTTTTCAATTTTCAACTTGTTTGAATTCTTTAAATCGTACAAAACAATATACACTTTGTACTTTATTGTTTACAGGGTATCAGCGATTAGCGACAATTGTTTAAATATCAAATGTGGGTGTATTTTTATTTTATTTTTTTTTTTAAATCGTCTGATAAGCAATTCCACAAATTACGAGGCGAGTTTTAACTGTGCCAAATTCCTAGCAATAAATTTCTATTTCAAAGTTTTTCTATTCTCCTTTTACGTTTTTTAATTAATATGATTGTCATAATTCTACTACTTTAATTGCACACTGTGGCTAAGCACCGTTGGGATCCGCGTTGACTTAGTTATAATTGACATATCAACTTTGGACCCAATTTTACTCAGTTCACAAAACGTTATTCGATCGAGAAACTTATATAAAAAAAAAAATATAATAAATATAAATATAGTAGATTCCGCTTATAGCGACTTTCAAGGGACCTACGATTTTACGTCGTTATACCCGGAAGACGCACTAACCGAAAGTAGTTTGTATGTATAAGTTTGCATGGGGATCAATCAAGCCAACGAGTTTTAGTGGCAGTAACCGGACGGACGCTATAAGCAGAGTCGTTATAACCGGATTCTACTGTATATATATGTGAAAAATTTAATTTTAATAAAATATAAAATGCAATGAAACATTTTTTGGTAATTTTATTAATTTGTCATTATATTTAAATAATTTAGTTGAAAATAACGATGATAATTATCGTTAATTATCGATCTTTAACATTTAATTAGTTTCAACTGTTAAGCGCAAGTTCCAATTACCAGTAGCATTATCTTATTGGACTTGATATACTAGCTTTGTGTTTATAAATTATTAAACTATGTTGAATTAGTTCTAACACTAAGCTCGTATGTTTATATTGTTGTTTGACAATCATTTGTTTATCAACTATACATTTAATTCTTATCTATAAAACATTTTACTACACCAATGGAATACAATTACTTTTTAATAAATAATGAAAAGTGTGCATCAATCTTATCGCATCGCATCACTGTAATAATAATTTGAGTGTGTCACTTACTCACTTATTATAATTACTTTGTGTGTAGGGATAGGGTAAGGTGTAGTTTAGTAGGGTGTGTGTGTTTATTTTTTTACTTTACCGGCATTAAAGAGAAAGTAATGCGCCTTCATTGGCACCAAATCCTTATCGACTTTGACCTTCATTTTTGACCAATTTGTTGTTGCTTCGTTTTATTACTCAATTCCAATTGGTTCAATTACAATTGGGGAATTTATCGAATTGTTTGGGCTTCTTTTTGATTTGCACTTGTTTATCAGCACATACAAATCTATTTAGTGTGTGTATGTGTATTTGTGTGTTGAATATGTATTTAATTCAAGACGATCACGTTTCGCGTATTCCAGTTGATTTGCAGGTGTCAGCATTAAACGTTTATTCATAAATAGTTCATATTCCATGCTCGGAATTCAGTTAAATGGCACGCAATATAATCCTTTTCTTATAGGATTATTATTACAACGCCATCAAAAGCGAATGTTAATTACGCTTATTAGCTGACCTAACGTTTTCTTTGCATATGTACATACTTTTAATATTGTTTACACTCTTCGCTTATCTTTATATATATCTAGAGCGCACACAAATTGGCAAATGTGTTAAATAGACGCATTCAGTACACATTTAAGAACATTAGCAACAGTAACAAGACTGAACGCGCATGTAAAACATATTTAATAAAAACCGACACAATCAGCTGATCTACACCAATTGGCATACTAAATAACACTGAGCGCAATTTCTGCAAACTCACATTGATAGTCTCCAAAATGCGTTTAATCGCGTTAACAGCGTCAATCAGCTGAACGAATAAATCTCTAATTTGCGTTAAAGTAAATGGTAAATCGCAACTCCGATTTGCGTTAAATAAATTCTAGACCGCATTTGCGTTAACATAAATGCTAAATCGCATTTGCGTTTGAAGCTGTATACGCTTCTAGCTGAACAAGCAAAAACATGTTTTGGCGCCATAATAAAACTTACTAAAAAATGAAAAATCATATTAAATGTACAAGTGTGGCATTTACTAATGGGCTACAAAAACGAAAAGAGGGGATCTATAAATTTAGCGTCTTAATAGTAGTATACATTCAGTCGTATATATGGCTATAATGCTGCTGATATACATGAATGTAATTTTCTTTCTCTTGTGGCGTCATCTGAGCAATTAGCTTGTCGTCTAACTGATCCAAGGGATGTGGGCGTCCAGCTACCAATACTGTAGGCACATCATCATCATCTTCCTCTGATTCCGAAGCGCTATTATTATCAAAGTTAACATTTGCTAAAATAAATATATAAATATATCAAATAAGATAAATGAAAAATAAAAATATTTAAATAGTCTGAAAAACTTACGTATCTTTGTATTGTCGATATCATTTTCATCGTCACTGGAATCACTCGAGTTAGCATTGGATGAGCCCTTACGCAGACCCTTTGTATGGGACTCGCGTTGACCTGGTTGCTTTTCGTGTTGCAACAACACAGACATAATGTCTTCATTTTCTTTTTTATTGCGACCCGATGATGCTGAGCTTGATGGCTGTGGAGTTTCACTCAAGGAATTACCATCGCTGACATCTTCAGTTATCACAGTACTCTCAGTCATCCAAATTGGACGAGATTTACGTTCAACGACTGCTTCGGCGCTTTCATCACCACCAATGGTGACATCGACACGTGTCTCCTCGACGGCAAAGCCTTGATTACGTGTCGCCTCACCTGACCATTGCATACTGTCCGGGCGTAAAGCGTTTGGCTTATTTATACCACGAATAGTATCAATATCCACTGGTTCCGGTTCGAGTACTTCCGGAGCCAATTTAATGCCTTCCACTTCGCGTAGAAGATCGTAAAGCGGTTGCAGCTGTTCATTGAAGTGGGCCAACATAAGGCGTGAGTCCTTCTTTGGCATGGCTGCGCTATCCTCCTCAACGATGCAGCCACAATAAGTGCAACGGAATTCTTGCGTTGCCATATCGAACAACTGATCCGCTTCGAGATCTGTGAATGTTTTTGAGCATGAAGAACACTTAAAACTAGCACGGCTTGTAGCATCACGTTCCTCAGTTTCCATACGTTTGCGCATCAAGTCCAATTTGTATTTGACAACATTGACAAAAGTCTTATAGTTGATAAAATAATAATTTACTTTCTGAGCTTTTCCATCTGGGCCAGTTTCCATTTTCAGACGTATTTGGATAAACTTATCCGTACGCAATGTTGTTATACGGGCGCGTAGTTGCTTCTTCTCAAAACGCAATAATTCACCAATATCGTCCTCCTTCATGCAGGGATTTCGCACTAACATGTCAATGATGAGACAGTCCTCTATGGAATAGAAACCGCGCACGACCAGGCGGGCCAGTTGCTTTAAGCTGCTTGGCACTTCTGTCATATATCGCACCTCCACTTTTGCGGGAGCTGCATTTGGAGCAGCTGCCGAAGTCGATGACATTTTAATTCTGTTTTGGAATAAAAATAACAAGAATATAAATGACTGGAATATAAATGACAAAAAATGCAAGCGTACTATTTATGAAATCTTCTTCTTCTTTCTAGTTTTACCGGGAGATGTTAAGTTACAGAATTCACAGCTGTTCCATTAACAGCATGAAATGCCAAAATGTTGACTTATATTTGTTATCGATATTTGTCTATCGAAAATTCTAGAACATAATGGCGCAAATTTCAGTAGAGTTGTACAGGTTAAATTCGTTTTATTTTTCGATTTTAGTCGTTTTTATTTTTCTAGTTATACAAACTGCATTTGTATAATTTTGGAACTTTGCACATTACTATGCAGAAAGAGGGATTTCGAGCTTATGATTACCGTGCGACATAATAAATGCGGCTGAGCACATTTACAGTTAAGCAAATATAAAGGCGAAAAAGTGCAGCTGTTGCCTTAAGTACCGTTAAAATTCTTTATGTGCCTGTGGTTCTCTTGTGGCAGATTTCAGTGGAATGCACTGGAGCGCACGGTCAGAGCTTGTATTAAAAAATAAAGAAACGAGTGCAGACAGTGAAGCATAAAATATTAAGTACAACGACGAGAGACACAAAGGATAAGAACATCTTGGATTATTTGCATGCAGTTGCGCCCGTCGTATAAACACAAAGGCCAAAAATGGTGTAAAGGTGTAAATTTTGATGCATAGAGGGGTAAATAACCTGCTAAGCTGCCAAAGAGTTCAAGCTAAAGCTGTCTAACGGTAAGTCGTTGTTTTACATTTTCCGTTATAGTGTAACAAATTTTTATCAAATGACTTAATTTAATTTTTATTTGATTTATAAAAAGTATTTGTCTTATTTTTATTTTAACATAATTATATGTTATGAAATTGAAAACATGTAATTAAATAATGCTTATTTAGTTAGACTAGCCCTAATAGAACATTCTTTCTCTCTCTCTGTCTCTGTTGGGGGTGTATTGAATTGTTTACTTCGCAAATCAGCAACAACAAAATGTCTTTGCGCATTCTCTCAATACACAGTGGCGTAGTTTGCAGAGCTACGCTTGTGATTATTATAGTTGAACCCCTTTCATATTTGAATGTCGTGCACATGGCAAAAGCTTTTGCGTGAGAGGACAACAAGAGCGCACGCTCCTTTTTGCGCGCTTACTATTTCTCATTCATTCTATATTTCTCTTTGATGAAAGCTTTAGCACTTTCGCCACTTTCGCTAGTCGCATCGGCCTGCAGTTATGAGTCGTGCGCGCTTACGCTCGGTTGCCCAAATTTTCTGTTTGGTAATTTTTTACGGCGCCTTCACATTTTTCACACACAAACAACAAACAAAAGCGTGCAAATAGTTTTGTGATTGTTGTTTGCGGTTTCGATAAAACTATCAAAATTTACAAAAACAACAACAAAAATAACAATTTGTGCAACTTTTTACCTGAAAAATAAATACAAATATTTTCTTTTTAATGATACAAAATATTTTAGCCGTTTTGTGGTCAAAGGCAAAGAAAGAACAAAAATAACACTAAAAGAAAACAATAAAAAAGCAACAAAAAAAGTAAAGAATAACACGGCGAGACATTTGTAAAATTGATTTTTATTGCGTGCGACAAGCTAAGAAAATTCCAAAAAAATTAAATAAATATAGATGTGCTTAAAATAAGACATATATATATATATATATATATATATATATATATATATATTTTGATAATATATATTTAAAAGGTGTGTGAATTATATTAGTTTTGAAAAAAAATAATAATTTACAAAAGTTTCCATGGTAGCAGTTGCCAAATTTAGTGAGCAATTTTGAAACAGTTTCAACATTTGGGTTGCACGTGATTTGTTTGCTTTTGCTTTTGCCTTTGCTTTTTCTTTTCCCTTTTGCTTTACGTTGTCTGTTTTCAGCAGCCATTCCATACCCATTCACATACACACATATACACAGCCAGACGCACGCACACACACACACTCATAGTCAAACAACAACATCTTTGGGTACTTGCAACCCCCGAGCGAATGCCGGGCGATTATACTATGTTGTGGAGGGTGGTCGCACTCCCTGGCCCCTTCGCACTTTCTTTATCCTATGACTATGTCGAGCTAGAGCCTGAGCTTGTGATGTCATAGCCATAAAGGACTTTAGACATTCTGGCGCGACCCAAGTACGCGCAGTATGCTGTTTGGCTCAATTTTCGCCTCAGGACACCTGATGTTGCACCCTGCTCTGCACTGCCCCCGTTAAGCTCCAATCACCTGTTTCGCTGATTTCCATATTGATTCAATACATAAATAAATTTCTAGTTATACAAGTATATAGCATACAAAGTATATATTCCATTATATACGATATATACATATATACATACATATATGTATCTGGTAAATCGGGTCAGTATTAAGAGTTGCTTAGCATGACCCAGTTACGTGTTGCATGACTTGGCCTATTGATAAGCAGCTGGTCAATTGAGTTAAGTACAACATTTTCTTGGAATTTCTTACAAATTGCATTCCAATTTACATACAAAATTAGCTCTACAATATTTCTTCGTGAATAGCTGTGAAAAGTATGCTATAAAGGCGTAAATTGTATTTCTCTTTACACTTGACTGGATGCAATAAACTCCAGAAAATTTTCTATAAACATAAATTTTTAGATATTCTACAGTTAATAATAATTCTTGTAACAAAGAATATACTTGACCTAGTAGATTGGGAATTAAATATTTGTATATAGATAAATAATATTACAAGTTGCAATCTATGTTAAACATGTTACATAGGAATAAATCATAGTCGTAGTAGTAGTAGTTTCTTTTTTTATGTAGCAAGTTTCTTTTTTAGCACGCAGAAAAAGGATATTAAAAAGATTGACAGTCGCTTTATGCTTGTCTAAGCGGGAGATTTATTTTGTTTTCATCGTTTAGATCAAAGCGCAAATGGGGAAAATGAAAGCAAACGATGGGAAGAAAATCGATATAAAGAGCTGTCGCAGCACGCATTCGCTTGGGAGTGGAGTATGGAGGAGTGTGTGTGTGTGGCTAGCTTGGGCAAGAACAAGGGCGGGGCGCGGCGGGTCGTTACGGGGCGGGTGTAACGGCAGTAACGAGTATGGGTCTAAGAGAGATGTGGAGCAGACCCTGACACATGGTAGCGTTGAGTGCAGAGTGCGATTTAAAGCCTGCCTCTGACTATGCCTGCCGTTGTTTCTATTTACCGTTACACGACGAAACAGCAGAGAATGAAGTAAAATCCAATAAACAGAAGGCACAAAAGCACGCGAAACAGCAACAAAAACAAGAGCAGAGTGAACAAGAAAAACTCAACTCGACTCGAAATAGACGCACGGAACCAAGCGCCGGAAAATGCCCACAAAGGAAGAGGAGGGTCGTATAAAAATGAAATAAGTACGGGCTAGTACACACAAGCAACCGTACACACACACACACCTACATATACAACCGTACATATACATACTCAACTGTTTGGGGGTGTGGCGACATTCAGATTCAGTTTTTTGGTTGACTTCAGTTGCATGCCCCAAGGTGCTTCATGCATATCCCAACGTTAGCTGCCACGTGCTGCTGACCGAAGAGTTATCCATGCCCCACCCATTGCCATTGGCATTGCCATTTACATTCATCAAATTATTCATTCGTAATTGCAGTTGATTTTATATTCCATGTAAATAATTAATGTTTTTTTTTCGCTCTGATTTAAAAATTTAAAAAGAAGAAAAAACAAAAGAAAAACAAAACTTACGGTAATAAGCATATTTATAATGAAAACATTGTTTCTTGGAAGGATTATGAAATTAATAATTTACATTATACTTCTTCAGTTCTTTTGAATACAATGTTAACTTTCAAAAGACTAAAGTTAAAGTCCCAACTTGCAAAAAACTTTGGATAAAAGCCAACAAGATTTATTTAACTTTCGTCACAAAGACAAGCACAAATTAACTAACGCCAAGTTGTTCTTATTTGACTTGAGTTGCAAATTGTAATAAAATACAAAAGATTAAAGATGTGTGAGTTGCTAAGTTGTTAAGTTCCAAAGGAACAATAGTTAACCTTGCGGCATTAAGTATGTGCGATAGGTCAAGAATAGAAGGACAAACTGCAGACAACTCAAGATAAAAACAACAACGACAACAACAACCACAAGAAAAATACTATGAAAATATAAAGAGTAAGAGAAAGCAACGGAAATTGAGGAGAACAAACACACACACAATCTCACATACATGCATACGGAAACACAGACACATTCATATAATGATAAGGAAGTCACAGACAATGCCATATGAATATGGCCATTCCCCGTTCAAAGGAAAGAGCGAGATAGAAAAGCGGAAAAGAGAAAGGGAAGACCGAGGATGGCTGCTTTCATATTTACTGACTGTGGAAAGCCAGAGATTTTTCACCCAAACCAACTAAACACAATGACGTTGCGAATCGCCTGCCAAAAGAGGAACAAAAAACAGACACACTGAGGAGTAGTATCGGATGGGGACGAGAGGTGGCGGAAAGGGAGGAACAGTAAAAAGGATGTGAAGCATAAAAGGGCCTCGTATTTATGGCAATTAAATTGTCTTTCATGCTCAGATCTTTTGTTTCACCAGCTGATGAACATTTTGCCCGTTTCCTTTAGAACGTTATAATAACGCTATTTGTCTCAGATCGAAAGCAGGTTAAGTTCTTACATACACTCCAAGTGTTCTCTTCTACCACTTCGTCTTTTGAGTGTTTTAAAATTTTCCTGTTTGACATTGAAAACGCTTCAAGATTTTCTTCAAGTTGTAAACAATTGTTTTCGTAATTAATGAGATTTTTTTTTTCCTTTTCATTTTCTATTGATTAATGCGCACAATTATTTTAATAATGAAAATTATTTATTGCTATTTATTACGATCATTTTCAACTTTTATTGGATTTCCTCTCATTATTATTAATAATGAAACTCACAAATAAAAAAAAACTTTGCAGACACTTTAAATCAAGTTGAACAAATGCTTTCAATGTGTTTTCCATTCTTTTTGCATTCGGAAAACGGAAATCTCTTGAAAATTCATTGCTATTTCGCTAATTGAATGGTTAGCCATGACTTAAATAAAAAATGAGAAAATTCAGTTAGGGTCCGATGTCTGGTTTATTGCTTCATTTATTATTCGATTCAGGTTAGTTGAACAGTTGCATAAGCTATGAGAATTAAATTAAAATCAATTGAATTACGTTTATTATTTGATTTTTGATTTGATTTATATGATAATTGAATGTGAAATCTATGCTCTGCATTTATCCATCTTCTGTATATTTATTCTCTACTTTATTAATTATCCATCCTCTATCTATCATCTATCTCTCATATTTCTATCATCATCTACATACATATATCATCATTCTGTCGTCTTTCTATAAATCATCTATCGTCTATATTTTCAACTATTTTATTCTGTATTTTACCCATAGTTCAGAGAACCGAAATGGCCTTTAAAATGCATCAACTGTCGTTATGTTCATTACCTTGGCATACTTCTTTCAATATACTTCTCTTTTATTCCTTTTTGCTTCTCGTTTACCGTTATTGTATCCCTTGTTGTCGTTTGTGTTGTTGTATTGTTTGTTTTATCGTTGAAGTTTTCGCAGTTGAAACAAATGGCGAGTGAAGCGAATAGTGGGGAATAGTGAATGGGGAGTGATGAATGGGATATGAGGAATAACGAAAAGGTGGAATAACGGAATGACGGAATGGCGTGCAATGCCGACACGAAACACAACAAGAACAACAACAATGTAAATGCCACTAAAATGAATGTGGAACATAAATTTCTGTTGTTTGGTCAAAGCAAGCGGAAAAACGAGAGAGAGAGAGAGAGAGAGAGAATGTTGAACAAGGATGGGGCGGGGGACAAAGTGTAGTAAAAACTCAGTTTGAACAAAGACTTAATTGTAAACTTTTTCTCTTATACTTTGTTTTTACAGTTTGAACGCGAATATTGAACAAAAAGGAGAAGAAGCTTAAGAACCATAACAAGGTCAAAACTTGCAACATGCTGCAGCATATGTAAAATCAAGACATAAAGAGAGCGTGTAGGAGAGAGTGAGTGAGCGTGACTGTCTTAGAGCGTGGAGTAACAATTGCAAGTGCACCGTGAGTGGAAAGAGAGGAAGGCAAAGTGCATTTGTTTCAGAATACAATGTCATCGATCTCGGCGCAAGGCGTGGTCGAGCGTGCGTCCGCCGAATTATCGAAACGCATCAACGGATTGGGATTACGCTCAAAGCATCATCATGGCAGCAATAGTAGCAACAGCAGCAGTGGCAGTGGCGCCACTACCGGCAGTGACAACTCATCATCAAATTCAACGTCCAGTGGGAAGACATCAGTAATGGAACGTGTCACAAATGCCCTTTGTGGCGGCGGCAATAGTTCCAATTCCAACTCCAATGCGAACTCCAATTCCAATTCGAATTCCAACACAAACGCCAATTCGAATTCAAATGCAAATGCGAATGCGAATTCAAACTCCAATTCTAGCTCAAATTCCGGTATATTGACGCCACAGACGCCGGATAAGCCAAGTCGTGGCAGTCCGAGTGCAGCGCCAGGTGTCACGCTCAACAGCTTGAACGCTGCGTCGCCACAAGGCAATTCCAGTTCCAGTTCCACAAATGTTATACCCGCTCATCTCATACAACAGCAACAGCAGCAGCAACAACAACAACAGCAGCAACAGCAACAACAGCTGCAGGCAATGGCCGGCTCTACGTTGATCAATTCAAATCATCATCTGGTAATGTCTGCGTCGGCAACTGGTGTGCCTGCCCCACCCGTTGGTATGCCACTTGGTGCACCACCAACGCCGACAGTCAAATCAATTGCCAAACAAATGAACATCACAATACCCGCACCAGCTGGTTCGCCCACCTTCAGTACCATGGGCATGGTCGCAGCCCAAAAGGTGAGCGGATCAGGCGGCACACCGCTACAGTTGCGCAAACAGTTACCCAATCCGCATATGCATCATCCGTACGGTGGAGCTGCAGCACCAGTGCCGGCGCAAGCGTCGCAGCTTGCAGCAGCCGTAACGCAATCCGCCCTAATCCTTCACAAGCACCCGCCACATATACAAAGCATCGATGCTCTGCTGCTCGACGATCGTTTTCTGAATCGTTTTTTCCAATATTTCTCACCGTACGAACGTCGTGTGCTTGCCCAGGTATGCATCAAGTGGCGTGATATACTCTATCGCAGTCCACGCTATTGGTCCGGCTTATTGCCCACGTTGCAGTGTCGAGAACTACGTCAGATGCCCGCATGTGATCGTGGCAAATTGTATAATTCGCTGATACGTCGTGGATTCCATGCACTTGGTTTAGTTGGTGCTTCCGATGAGGATGCTCTAGATGTTGTGCACTCGTTTCCGCTGGCCTCCAAGCATGTACATTCGCTAAGTCTTCGCTGCTCATCGATCAGTGATCGTGGTCTTGAAACGTTGCTTGATCACTTGCAGGTGAGTTTCCAAATGTTTGATAATGAAAATTGATGATCAATAATTGAAAATGTATAGAAGTTTTTTAATTTTTGCAATTTTCACTTTTACTAAAATTATTTCTAGTTTTTTGTTTTTTGGTATTATCTGTGCTCGATTTCTGTTTTGCTTTGCTTTTAATAATTTAGAAACTGTCTAAGCTTAAGTCTTGAGAACTTAAGTTTCCGACTTTGGAAAGATTCAAATGAATCTCAATTCATCAACTGTTAGCTGACAACTTGGCAAAAACTTGCCATGACCGTGGGCGTAACGTAACATACCGTTAGATTAAGTTGATGTTGGTCAGTCACACGACACGTCATGTCACGACACGATGCGGCACGATTGTGGCACACGGCATGTTGTATATAAAAATAGAAAATTTTGCAGAAAAAAAAAAATTCAAAAAGAAATCTAGAAAAATTCAAGAAAAATAAATAAACACAAGCGAACATTCCTTGTGTCGGACAAATGAGAGAAGAAAAAGTAAAACTATTTTCATATTTATTTTCAAGCCACACGACGAGTGAAATGAAACGTGCTAAACGCAAAAGTGTGTCATAGAATTGTCTGTGGGCGCAACAGTTAGAATTAAGGGGCGTGGTTGCTGTCGTGTGATTATTTCTATGCTTGTTTTGCCTTTAATTCATCTTCAACTGACGAATGATGATGCGATCAATTTCAAGCGCAAATCACATCAAAGCGTAAATCATAAATTATATTTAATTTAGCAAAATGATTCGTTGAGCTAATTTGTGCGCAATGAATGTGAGTACATTCTCACACACAGTGGCATTTAGTATTCATATGCATATTCATATTCATATTCACATTCACATTCACATTCAAATTAAATTTAATGAGCGCTGTTTCGCATGCTGTGAATCTTTCATTAGATGCGCATCGGTTTGTTTTCTTCTTTTTTTTTTTTTGTTTTCTGGGGCAAAAAACAAAAATGAAATTATATATAATAAGATATATACACTGGTATATAATATATATATATATATGTATATGTATTCTTGTACAACAGTTAAAGTTTAACTAACTTTAGTTGGCATCTAATTAGCTTCTGTAATTGTTGCACTTGGCCAAGTTTTCCAGTTGCCAGAAAACTTTCAACGGGCAATTTGCCCGGGTAATCCACAGGGAGCGTAGCATGTGTGCCACAGAGGGAGCAAAACAGACAGAGAGAGAGAAAGACAGAGAAACAGGAAAGTAGAAAACGAAGAGCAAGCAGCAGCAGATGATGTAAAGTGAATAATTTGGGTGAACTGTTTGTGGCCAAGTGAGGTTAGAATCAACTTCAACCGTATGCGTCTCTCAACGTCGCTTAACTCGGTTCAATCGCACTCACTCACTTGCTGTGTCTGTCGTTTACAAGTATCTCTGAGTATTTGTGGTTATGTTAGTCACTCCATCTGTCTTTCCATCTGGTACTCTCTGCTTGTATCTCTGCTTGCTTCTCTGCCTGTCAGTTGGCTGCGTGTCAATCTGCAATGTCGGAATTAATTCAATGTGAATGCATGTCATGTTCATGAGCCTAGTTTGTGTTGTGTATATACATGTGAGTGTGTGTGTGTAAGTACATATGCTTATGTGTATGTGTATGTGTGTGCCGACAAATGGTTTGATTGCAAATTGTTGTCGCTGGAAATGTCAACAAGAATGGGATCTAACAAAGCCAAGAGAGCCGGCAGCAATTTCTATAGAAAATGTGACCTTGGGGGAATGGAGTCTACAGTGCATTCTCCACAGTGCACAACGCCCGACGTACTCCCGGCTCGTTTGCCAAGCCTTTCTGCTTTAGAGTCCTTTGGGGTACTAACTTGTGTGTGTGTCTGTTTTTTTTTTTGTCATTTTTTTTTATTTTTTTTGTATTAACAAGCGCCTATAATTTGCCACTTGATAGCACATACACACATGTGCATATGGCTGTGTTTCGCGTGTGCTTGCGAAATGCGACGGAAATGCGACGAGTTCATATTTAATGGGCCCATATGCCAGCAATTGCTTGTGGCGTACACGTCGCGTATACGTAATTTCCGCATTACTTACTGACTCGAAAGTTCCTTTCCCTCTGTTGAACCCAACTGACCCATAAAAGATGCCAAAGTCTCACCAAGGCTTAACTCATACAACTTTAAACAAAAGTTTTGCCGTTATGAAATTCATAGCTGTGCTTAAGTTTTCCAAACTGAAATCAAGCAAAAGAAAACATAAAAATAAAAAAAAAAATTTAATAAAATATGAATCCAATTTTAACAAGTTTTACTATATGTATATACATGTTATAAGATAATTCTGAAAATAGTTTAAATTAGCTGAAATAAATGCTGGCATATATGTATGTATAAATTCATTTGCTAATGGTTACAAAATATTCGATATCTTGGCAAATTAAGTCATATCATACAATAAATTTATTCAAAGAACAAAACAAAAAAAAAAAAAAAAAAAAAGGAAACAAAAAGAAAAACACAATTCATTGTGGCACTTGGTCCCTTGGTTCGTGGGGGATATTGATTTTGTGGCTGTCATGTGAGAACAAAACAAAACAAAGCACAAAAAAAAAAACAACAAAAAAAGTTTACCCTGGATACACGTGTGTTGCCAGCCAACAAAAGTTTCCCCTCCCTTCTGACCGCTTCACCGTTTACCGTTCTCTATTCTCCTGCTCTCACTGTGGTCGGTCATAAAAGCAAGAAATATACGAAAGGCCTAAAACCATTTTAGCGTTAACAATGAAGTCATTTCAGAATTTCGAAGCCGGACGGAGCCATCAATTAGCTGGGAATCTAATTAGAATCATGTTGTTTTGCATATTCAACGACTATATCAACTATTATTGTAGATAACATACATATATACATATATGTATGTACATATATACATATTTACATATTGTATTTAGAATTATAATGAAAAGTAATTATTACTAAAGATAATGTAACATATGTTCAACTGATTGATATCACTTTGCGGCTTTGCTGCATCTCGTAAGTGAAAAGCTTTTTCAGGATTTAAGTTGAACATATTAACTTTATGTTGCTCCTGTAATTATTGATGTTGTTCAACGATAAAAGTTTTTCTTTTACTATTTTCATAAAATATTTTTCTTTTCTTATGCTTTTCCTTTGCGTGTTTTCTTCTATATTTTATTGCTATTTCGCTTTGATTTGTTGTGTTATTGTAAGCCAAAGTTCTTGAGTGTCGCCACGGAATAACAATAACAATGGCAATAATAAGAAGTTTTCTAAGCACAAAATTTTGACTAGTCAGATCAAATACAGCAACTTCCATCTCCCTTCTGCCCTCTTGATTCTCCGCTTGTTCTCCCTGCGACACATTGTCTGGGTCGATTTAGCAAGTTTTGTGAAATTTTTTCGTTGGGGTTTTTTTTTTCTTCTATGTTTTACAAATGAAAAGGTCAAAGTTGAGTTGCTTGTTTAGGTATGTTTTATGATTTGTATACCCTATAAAAGACTGCATTTATTTGTTTACCTTTATTAAAATATATTAATCATTTTTTTTTTTTAGAAATAGAAAAAAAGGAAATGTAACTTTAAAGTTAATTTAAAATTCATTTTAATTAAAAAGCAAAAATATTGACAATCTGAAATTGAAATTGAAAAAAAAAAAATAAATAAAAATAAAACACAATGACAATTGCAGAGTTTGTTTGAACTTGAGCTGGCTGGTTGCAATGAGGTCACTGAGGCTGGACTCTGGGCCTGCCTGACGCCACGGATTGTGTCCTTGTCTCTGGCAGACTGCATCAACATTGCGGACGAAGCAGTTGGGGCCGTGGCACAGCTGCTGCCATCACTATACGAGTTCTCGCTGCAGGCAAGTTTACATCTCTTTACCAACTCTTACTCTTACTATCTCCCTCCTTCTTCTCCTTCTTCATCTGTATGGCCTATTTCCCCTTTTGCTCAATTGAAAATTGTTTCTTTTGCACTCATCCACAACAGGCTTACCATGTCACAGATGCGGCCCTAGGTTATTTTTCACCAAAGCAAAGTCACAGCTTGAGCATATTACGCTTACAGTCATGCTGGGAACTAACCAATCATGGCATTGTTAATATCGGTAAGTCAACGTCTGGCATTATTTAACATGCATATATAATATAATATTATATATAATATATACAATTTTTATATTACATTCATAAAAGAAAGGAAAATGTTTGCAAATCTCAATTGAAATTTATATTAAATGTAGAAGCTTATGATTAAAGTTTATAATCAAATGCAGCTTAAAATATTTTAAATTGTTGAAAAAGCTTAAAATAATATTAAAAATAGAAAATTTATTGAGAAATTTTTATTGATATTTTATGCTAAATTTGATTTAATATAATATGATAAAAAAATATTTAATTTAATAGCATATTAAAATTATGTATAGATATTAATAATAGAAATATCTCAATGAACATCAAGTTCAAATATTTTCTTGTTGTTATTACGTTGTTTACAGTTGATTCATTTGAATTTCAAACTTCAGCAATTAGTTCATTGAAGTGTGTACAATTTCTATTTGGAAGAATTTTATAAGACTTCAATTTATTTAGAGCTTCCGCATGGAAAATTCTAAGGAAATTGATTTTTATTACAAAATATGAAATAACTGCTGATAAAGCCGCTTATGGCCAATTATTTATTAATAAATATAGTATTATAAACAACAATCAAACGAACACAATGTGAATACAATTTCATTTGATTGTATATTTATTTATACAAAGTCAAGCAAATGCCAGCTGTGCGTTGCTTATTGCTTGGGCAAACTTTAGAATATGTCGAGTATTTACCGTGTATTTCAAAACATTTTTTGCACTCAGCTAATTGAAGTATTCGCTTTGTATTCTCACTCTCTATCTCTCTCTCTCTCTCTCTCTCTCTGTGTTTCTGTCATTCTACTGTTTGTTCTGGGACATTTGAATGGTATCTATCTGCATATCGTATACATATATAGTACACGGAGTATCCCTTTGACGTCATGGACAGACAATCGCTTACACCCTTGTCAGCCTTGAAATTGACATGCCTAACTTTTGGGCCTGGCTTCTCGTTGGCCAAATGTGAAGCTGTAGTGCAAAAACAGAATAGAAAATATTACAAAGAAGAACACAAGGTAGAGTGATTATAGGGTATTCTTAGTTGATACAATGATGTTCAGCATTTTATAGTAGATAGTGTTATATTCTCCATAATAATTTTTTTTAGACTACAAGGTATTTTATAGTCGTGCATAGCTTTTAACGTTCATTCACAATCACGACCTCTAGGGCTTCCGTTGGTTTGGGTACCATTACCTGACTAGTTTCGCTCTTTCCGCTTTGTTCTTAAACTTTTTTTTTTGCGAGTTTCTACTGCGACTCGAAGGATCTAAAAGTCAATTTGTGCAGCTTATGCCCTGTAATTGAAGTTTGACAGTGGGGTATATTTGTTTTATTCTTTAGTTAATGTTGTGTAGGAAATGCTATTTATTTGAGTATTATGACACTACAAGGTATCTGTTTGTCAAGTATATACTGTACTTTATGCTATAATTTTGTGGTATGTGGTTATTACAAATTACAAAATGGCTACCATACGGTATAACACTTGTTTGTAGTTGTTGCCCCTGCAACTTGTCGCAATCAACTCGAACAAATATGTTTTGCCTTTCTTCTTACTTATACTCCTATTCACCATGCTCTCTCCCTCTCTGTGGCAATCTCCACAGAGCCGTTGAAGTGCAGCAAATTAAGCAGCAGCCCGTTTGCTGCAGGCTTTAGCAAGCCAAATGTGCTGCCAACTCGACAGCACGCATCGTCGCGTCTCTCTCCAGAGTCCAATTATGTGGCACGTATGACTCTCAACTCAACTCACCTTCCTCCCCTCTCTCTCCTAGTACTCTCTCTTACACCCACCAATCACATGGTAACGATAACCACAACTAGTAGCCTTAGAGCATTGCAAATTAAATTATTGCAGCTCGCTGAGTGCCAACTGGAGAATTGACCCAAGCTGCCAACTTGTTTATAGAATTGTCAGCTTTCTAATTTCATATTTCAATATTTTTTATAAATATATTTCACTTAAATTATTAGCTAATATTCAACTTGATTTAAAGCGAATTTAAATTGAGAATATTTATGAATTTAACATTTAACAAAATTTTGATACATTTCTATAGATATAAACACATGTAAAGAATATTCTTTTGGTTATAATTAGCAACTAGAAAAGTGTCCAAGCTTGTTATATGTACATAAAAAAAAAATACATATACATTTATAATTGATCTATATTTTTCCATGTCTTCTTTTTCTATATGTTTTGTTCTGTCGTTATAATCAACTTTAATCTATCTATAATTATCTTTATCTTCTTTTCCCATTACCTTTGTCTTGTCTCTTAACGATTTTCGCTTAGACAGCGTTTAGTCGTGTTAGCCATAAATATTTAATATGCGACTAATACTTCCAACTAATTCAGGCGTTTAATTACCAAAATATCCGATGAAAGCTTTTGCATAATTTATACGAAATTAACAAGCTGAGAAAAACGTGATACGAAGGCAAAATTCAAAATAAAATCAAAAATGTGAGTAAAAGTGAAGTGGAAGTTGAACGAATCTCGTATAAATTACTTCTACATCTTTTACATATAAATGTAAATGTTAATATAATATATCAGCAGTTTAAATTTCATATATAAACAAATGTCGGACTATACATGCATATATCTTTCTTTATTCTTTTTTTTTTTTAATGTGTGCATATATAATTCACATAAAGGAAAAAAAAATTTCTGAAACAAACATAAAATATATTATATAAAGAAAGATTAAAACAGGGACAAAGTACAAATGATGTTAATGTCTGTGCTATATGTGTGTGTGCATGTGTGTGTGTGTTGTTTTTACGGTTTATTTACATTTTTTATGGTCTATAAGCAAATAAGTGACATATTTAATGAGCACAATTCGTATGCAGCATATAATATTATTATAGCATACCATCCGAAGGGCTGCAACATAAATAGCAACAACATTAACACACAATTTTAACCAACGAAAAAATTACTTGAATTTATTTATTTGTACAATTTTAATTTAAATACTTTACGGTTAACCGCATTGTTGTAATTGTTGTAATATCCGGAAATATTTAATTAATGGCCTGGCATTGAGCTTTTACACCACTTTCTGCCTTCTGTTTGCCATGCATGCTTAAAAACATGACATAACCTCATGGAATTCCCCGAGGATTTCCCCGAAAAATGAGCCAAATTATTGATTGATTATAAATCATGTGTGAGTGTATGTGTGTGTGTATGTGTATGGGTGTGTGTATACCATCAATTATGTGAATGTATGCGTGTGTGTGTGTGTGTGTGTGTGTGAGGGTTGCAGAGTGATATTTCATTTTGGAATTTGCAATTAAAATATCGGAGAAACATTTTGCATAATTTAAACGTTGAATATAATGTCTACAAATAATTATAGTAAAATGTGATGCATATGAAATACGAATTAGTTATAAAAAAAAGGAGAAAACAACACTTTAATTAAATACTTATCACTTTTATTATTGAATTTACATTTTTCAATTATAACTGAAAATACTATAAAAAAAATCATTATTAATTTATTCCATTTTTGCGATAATTATGTCGCAACTTTTTATTTATATTTAAACCTATTGGCTATTGATCCAGAGAATG